>CM050166.1:301558706-301678706 GCA_027410445.1 Discoglossus pictus | reverse complement strand
AAACCCCTCCACGGTACATCAGGTGCCATACGTGTAACCAGCAGGGTCACATGCAGAGAGACTGTCCCAGAAACAGAAACCGCTCCACGTGGAGTACTCCAACTAATTCCCTCCCCCAGCGGCAGTGTGTACCCCAGGGGGCCGAAGGTGTCGTCCTTCCACCCCAGCGGCAGTGTGTACCCCAGGGAGCTGAAGGTGTCGTCCTTCCTCCCCAGCGGCAGTGTGTACCCCAGGGGGCAGAAGGTGTCGTCCTTCCTCCCCAGCGACAGTGTGTACCCCAGGGAGCTGAAGGTGTCGTCCTTCCTCCCCAGCGACAGTGTGTACCCCAGGGAGCTGAAGGTGTCGTCCTTCCTCCCCAGCAGCAGTGTGTACCCCAGGGGGCCGAAGGTGTCGTCCTTCCCCCCCAGCGGCAGTGTGTACCCCAGGGAGCCGAAGGTGTCGTCCTTCCTCCCCAGCGGCAGTGTGTTCCCCAGGGAGCCGAAGGTGTCGTCCTTCCTCCCCAGCGGCAGTGTGTACCCCAGGGAGCAGAAGGGGCCGTCCTTCCTCCCCAGCAGCAGTGTGAACCCCAGGGGGCAGAAGGTGTCGTTCTTTCCCCCCAGCGGCAGTGTGAACCCCAGGGGGCAGAATGTGTCGTCCTTCCCCCTCAGCGGCAGTGTGAACCCCAGGGGGCAGAAGGTGTCGTCCTTCCCCCCCAGCGGCAGTGTGTACCCCAGGGAGCAGAAGGTGTCGACCTTCCTCCACAGCGGCAGTGGGTACCCCAGGGGGCCAAAGGTGTCGTCCTTCCCCCCCAGCGACAGTTTACCCTAACCAGGGGAGACACCAATCTCCCAGACGGCGCAGATGGGACCGTGGTCTCTGCGCCCGCAGCCTGTCCAGATCCCCAGCTACCCTCACTGGGACAACCGGAGGAGGGGGTAAGTACAAATTCCCCTCCCCAGCTAACTTCTAATGTGGCCCCAGGGTTAACAGAGGAAATGTTAACCCCCACTGACCCCCACGTTTCCCTGGCTACCGAGCCCGAATATATCCCAGGTACCCCAGCAGAAGAGCTGACCGTGGGGCAGAGTGCAGTCGGCCTCTGCCCTCCCTTTGTCCCTTGTACAGAGCAGGAGGTCCTGCAGGTTATACCAGCAGAAGAGCTGGCATCAGGGCAGAGTGCCGCTGGCCTCTGCCCCTCAAGTCCCCTCAGCGTGTTGCCCCATCACCCCAGCGAAATATCCAGGTGCCTGTTTAGACTTCCCCCCAAAGGGGAGATGTGTGACGAAGTGCCCTTCGCCACTTTGGCTTGGAGAGGACTGTTTGCCAGCCTCCTGCCCTGCGACTATGGCCCTGATACATATTGCCCTTTGGAACCAGTGTTCGGCCATACCAGAGTGTATGTCACTCATTCTGGCCCTTTACATACAGGGGGGTCATTCGGTACTTGCCCTGTGTGAACCATGATACCCCAGATAACTGTGCCATGAAGCCCATTCATATGATGGGGGACTATGGGAAAGACTTTAGCTACCTGGCAATTGAACTGTGTGAAGAGGATCTGAGCGCTATTCAGTGGTTTTGTGCGCTCAGATATGGGAGGTGTGGGTGGATGTGAATTGCAGTGATGCTGATGGGTTGTCAGGCTGGAGAGTTGACCAGCAGATATTTTTGTCCGGACATCCCCAGGCCGATCCGTTGGGATCAGACCGTGTATGCCGGCTTATGGTCACGGGGGAGGTGTGTAACGGAACCCATCACTGTTTTACCCTGTTTTATGATTATTATGGTTAAAATATGATCCTACTATATGTATGTTGGTTGATGCTCTGCAGAATATTGTCCCAGACATTTGCAGCTACTTAACATGGGAGATAATCCTGTTACAGCGACTCCGCATAAGATAAAGGAAGTCTATTGTATACAGTGTTTTCATTCTCAGATAAGAACAAAGAAGTGTAATTGAATTAATGTCTGATTGTATCAAAGTTGCCAGGGAGGTGTGACATACCTATTGTTCTCTTTATGTGTATTGTGCGGCCAAATATGGGCATGTGTATTACCTGTGGCCAAAGAGATGTATATATATTTCTGTAAAGGTAAATAAAGTCAGTATTCAGTTGACTCCCAAATTGTGTGTCGTCCAATATGGGAGGTCGGGAATGGTGAGACTGTAGTGCCTCTTGGATATTTTACCGTATACCAGCGGAGATATTGGACTGCGTGTTCCAGCTCCGTTACATATGCAAATTATGCATTTTGGTAGAAAAAAAATGCACGTAAAGTATAATCTAAATGGAACAATTGTAGGAACATCAGAGGATTTACTTGTGCTTGTGAACAGCATCCTACAAAGCAATGCACAATGTCAGGCAGCAGCAGCAAGACAAATAAAATATTTCATGTAGGGATGTAGAAGCCAAGGGAATGTAGGGATTGAGTTATGAAGAAAAACTAACCACATAAGAAAAAAATGTGCTTAAGAAGGAGTATGAATACCTTATATAAATACATCCGTTTTAATAGAAATCTTTGTCAAGTGAACTTTTCTTGCCAATACTTTTATAATTGAAAGGAAGTCACCAATTGAGGTTAGAAGAAAAAAGAATTAATCTTAAAGAATGAAAAAGCTTTTTCACAGTAAGGACAATCAGATTGTGGTCATTGTCATGCTAGAATACCCCTCAATGACCCATTTTCAATGCCCTGGCTGAGGGAAGGAGGTTCTCACCCAAGATTTGACGGTACATGGCCCATCCATCTTCCCTTTGATGTGGTGCAGTTGTCCTGTCCCATTAGCAGAAAAACACCCCCAAAGCATAATGTTTCCACCTCCATGTTTGATGTTGAGGTTGGTGTTCTTGGGGTTATAGGCAGCATTCTTCCTCCTCCACACACGGCGAGTTGAGTTGATGCCAAAGAGCTCAATTTTGGTCTCATCTGACCACAACACTTTCACCCAGTTCTCCTCTGAATCATTCAGATGTTCATTGGCAAACTTCAGACGGGCCTGTACATGTGCTTTCTTAAACAGGGGGCCTTGCGGACGCTGCAGGATTCCAGTCCTTCACGGTGTAGTGTATTACCAATTGTTTTCTTGTTGACTATGGTCCCAGCTGCCTTGAGATCATTAACAAGATCATCCTGTGTAGTTCTGGGCTGATTCCTCACAGTTCTCATGATCATTGAAACTCCACGAGGTGAGATGTTGCATGGAGCATCAGACCGAGGGAGACCGGCAGTTATTTTGTGTTTCTTCCATTTGTGAATAATCGCACCAACTGTTGTCTCCTTCTCACCAAGCTGCTTGGCGATGGTCTTGTAGCCCATTCCAGCCTTGTGTAGGTCTATAATCTTGTCCCTGACATCCTTTGTCAGCTCTTTGGTCTTGGCCATGGTGGAGAGTTTGGAATCTGATTGATTGCTTTTGTGGACAGGTGTCTTTTATACAAGTAACAAACTGAGATTTGGAGCACTCCCTTTAAGAGAGTGCTTATAATCTCAGCTTGGTACCTCTATAAAAGACACCTGGGGGACAGAATCTTGCTGATTGATAGGGGATCAAATACTTATTTCACTCATTGACCTGCAAATCAATTTATAACTTTTTTGACATGCGTTTTTCTTGTTTTTTTATTTTTTATTCTGTCTATCACTGTTAAAATACACCAACCAATTAAATTATAGACTGGTCATTTCTTTTTCAGTGGGCAAACATTTAAAATCAGCAGGGGATCAAATACTTTTCCCCCCCACTGTAACTACAATAGGTAGGATATTGATCGAAGGCAAATTTGATTTCCAGTTTTTGGGATCAGAAAGGATTTTTCTCATAATGAGACATCTGACAGGGTTTACTTATATATATATATATATATATATATATATATATATATATATATATATATATATATATATAAAATATGAATCCTTGTGGACATATTGTCTGGGGTATACAATACTGAGTAATACCACACTGTGATTCACTAAAAAGTTGCAGAATGCTAAATTGTGTAAATCTAACATATAGGAGATTAACATGCAGTATGCTTTTAAAGTAAAATTGATAATAGTATTTTAGTTCTTTCCATTTTAAACTGCTTCTTTGTGAAATGCAAGTAAGTGTCTTTTTGTAGCACATAGTTTTTACCATGAATTGATCTCCAGGTACAATTAGTGTCATTATCGCAGACAGAAAGACATCATGAAACAGTCAGTGTTCATCTTCCACATCAGACTAAACATTTATCACAAAGATCTGATTTGGAAAATTGTTCCTGAGCTCTCTTGCAAATTAAAATATATTCTTTATGTGTCTTGCTATCATGGCCTTAATATGTCATTGAAAATTGATCATAGTGATACATGTCTAAAAATCTTCTTTTGTGAAAAGAAATGTTTTCCGTAGAGATGAATGGGATCTTTAAAGGTTTAATGATTTTCTAAATATGTTACGGTTGTAATGATTTTTAATTCAATCACTGCATTTTTCCAAGAAAACTAATTATCAGGCCCTTTACTGCTTTTTCAGTTTTTGGCAAAAACATGTTAAAGGATTTTAACATTACTTAAAATGCAAGTTAATTTCACCAGTTCTTTCCATTTTATTTACAACTGACAAATATCTAAAAAGTTAATAAACAAAAAAAAATTAAATAAATGTAATAAGGTTAATTAAACTTAAAATTAAAGGAACACTGTATTTTTGATTTATTTTTTTTAAAACATGTTGATGAATATGTAAGAAACTAATATAATATAACTAATTATGTAAGCCATTAGCAAACAATAAAATCATTTTAGATAAAATCTTACTTAGCATGCACTGCTGGTGTCTAGAGACTGTCATGCCTGTAATTCGCCCCTTCCAGTACATTAGTTGGCTGGCTTAGGATAGGAAAAATAATGCTTTGCAGTTTATGGGGTGGAAGTACCTGCTTCTCAGCAAGCGCCAGAAAGGGCCTAAGTCAGGGGTAGTCAACCTTTTATTACCTACCACCCACTTTTGATGGTAACATTTCCTTACTGCCCACCAGTGCCACAGTAACTCAGTTTCTCATTTCTGGTTACATACTGTAAATCATATGACCCTAGCTATGTATCGCCCTGTACTTACTAGATAGTGATCTGGTCCTGACTGCTGTCCCTAGGCTCTCTCACCAGCTCTCCAACCAGCCAAGTGTGGTACTGCATGTCTCGGGCGTGTGACATCACTCGTCAACGATGTCACCTAGCTATTACCCTACTGCCCATCATGAAATCTTGAATCACACACTAGTAGGCGGTACAAACCAGTCTGACTATCACTGGTCTAGGTGTTAAATGCTAATAGTAGAACTCACTCACCAGTGAGGCTACAAACCCATCCCTATGTTTCTGGATTAAAAGTAAAATCCCCTCAAGCTCAAGGCCAGCAAGCAGGAATGGGGAGACAACATTGAAGATCCTAAACACAAACAGAACCGGCAAAAATGTACATTTTCTACAAAATATATTTATGCTCATGATTTGCATAGCTGCTAACATTATTGGTTTGGCAATCATGACCCACAGTCAAGAGTTCACAAAGACATCTTATATTACATATAATACAATTTTAAATACAAATACAATAAAAAAGCAACTTACTTATGTGCACTTACATAAGGATCCCAAGTCAGAAACAGTGTCAGATTATAGACGTAGCTGTCCAATCCAGCTGTATCATTGATATTGGCCACCACTGTAACCTGGAAAGATCTGAAATTGCTTGTAACATAATAAACTGCTATTTCTCATTCACAGTTCATGTCCAAAGCTTTATAAAATTGCAAAAATAGTACATAGTTCAAAATTAGTCATAGTTCATAATGAAAGTCAAAGTTCTAAATTGTAAAAGCTGTACAAAATTGTAACACAAGAATACAATACAAAGACTAGAATTACAAAAACAGCAACATTTGTTGTGATACAGATTAGTTAAGGTAGAAAAGAAGTTTATAAATGAGTTGGTGCAATGTATCAACATTTGTATAATGCTCATGGGTGTGCAGTAACGCAGCAGGATAGAGGGAAGGGGTGAGAGGTTGATCATAGTGGCCCTGGTGGGTGGGTTGGTAACAATTTATTTTTAGGAGGTGTTAACTGATCAGGTGCAAGTGATTTATATCACTCAATAAAGAAAGACAACAACTATTACTACATCTAGTACTACTACTACTTCTACCCTGAAATGACACATAAATATAAAACGTATTTCCTGCAGTTGTGCGGGCTTTAGACTGTTGTGCAATTAATCCTAAAGTCTATCATTGTTCTCCCTGTAATTTACAGTTCAGGATTACAGTTTTATTTGCAGTTACAGTGCTACAAATTGGTGCTTAACCCCTTTGTAGGTCCTCTCGAGCACATGTAGGACTTTGTCCTGAATTTGCAATTTGTGAGCTGGGATACGTTTGCGAAGTGGGTAGGATCGGGTAATTGAATAGCGATTTGCAATTTTAGCACTGCAAAAGGCTTCAGAGTGGTGTAGGCTCCGTGTTGTACGGTTGCCATTTTCGCACAGCCGTAAATCGTCACTCGATCCAACCTCGCAAAAAGACACCAATTGAAGAGCAAAATTGCCTGTGATTTCCACTTGCAAGCTCAATTGCAGCAATTGAATGAGGCTAAATAAAACAACATTAGGAACTGTATACACTATGAGCATGAATATGGGTACATGGGAGCATTTAGGGCTTATGCTGCCCTAGGCCAACTCAGGTTTGTGTGCTCCCCACACCTGCTTTATTACTCCTTCTTTCCCCTTGCTATGTCAAAAATTAATCTCTCTCAAAAATGAATGTGGCTTATAGACAGAATTGTCCCGGTAAAAAGACATTTCTGTATATATGAACATGCTTCTCCATAACCCTGTATTGCAATTTAAAGGGATATTGAATGTTTCTGAATTCCACTAGAAATATATTACTCCTAAGTATATATTTGTTTTTAAATAGTATATATTTTGTTAAGAAGTACTTAAAAGTTCAGATTTTTCTGCCTAAAATCATACAATTTGTATATGGCTGTGTCTTCCCTTTATTGCTCATGCAGCTCATGAATAGAGACTGTGAAGTGCAGTATTTCAAGTTAGCCAGTCAGTGACTTCTCTTAAGCAGCATGTTCCAGAATGTTGCCAAGAATTAGTTACAGTGAGACATTGCACATGCTGTACATAGGTATATTACATTCCTAATAAAACACAGAAACTTTCTATATCCCTTCAAGGTAGGCTGCTGCCCCCTGAGAATCTGCTGACCTAGGCCTGGGCCTAACCACTTCTGCATGCAATGATTTTTTGAGCCTGATTGTATGGGCTTATCTACAAATGAGAGGGGAGAGGTGGTTGTTATGTTATTAGAACCTTGAGTATTTGACACCTACCCCTTACCTTTATATATGTACAGAAGCAAACAGCCACAGTGTAAACTATACTCCAGGTATCTGAAGAATTGTAAATGACCCTCTCATATGCATGGCTATGATCACATATAATAGTTGTCAAACTGCGAGCTTTCTTTGTGAGCTCACAGAACTGCCTCCCTCGCAAAGCAAGGGCCGCATTTGAGGAGGTGGAGGCTCCAACATCGGCTGCAATGAGCTTTTGGCTCATTGCAGGCCACAGATACGGCCCTTCGCACAGCGAGGGGCCGCATTTATGGAGGGGGAGGCACTACAGCTCCTCACTCGCGGTAAAAACAACCCAGAAAAGCTGGACTTTGAAAAAAACACATGCCGCGGGACTAAGGAAAAAAAATATACAACCCGCGGAACTTAGAAAAAAAGAAAAATACAAGGTCCCAAAAATAGGAAGTTAACGTGTACATCAAAAAAAAAAAACATCACTCACTGCACAGGGGGACAGCCAGGACTTCTGGGGGTGAGGTTGCACGCAAATTAAAGTCAAATTTAAGGAGTTTCTCTACTTGAAAATCGGCTAAGCGAGAAAAAAAATGGCTGCCGAAAAATGAAAACGAGGCTACACGACCCCAAAGAGCAGAAAACACTGACAAGGATTTACGACTTTTACAAACAACAGTTACAACCTGCGGAACTTATTTAAGAAGAAAAATGTTGGATGGAAAAAATGGAAATGAGGCTAAAGGACACAGAGCCGCGAAAATCACCACCAGACACATACGAGTTAGCCAGGAACGTAGCAGATACAAAATATACCATTACAACAGACGAAAAATGCTTGCAAGCCAAGTAACACATAGAACAAAGACGCCATTGTACAACACTAACTTACAACTCATAACATTAGGATTCTAAAATGCCACTTTACCTGCCTAAACAAACTTTTTGGCCTTGCACACGCAGCCTATTTACACTGCACACTTGCCACATTGCTGACACTTTCTTCTCACATGATCAACACTCCAACTGTACATTTTCAAATGCAGGAAAATCCAAATAGATTGTTAGCTCTTCAGGATATTGATTGCTGCATATTAAATATAAATAGGTAAAGTATATTCATTAATTCATTCATATTACTTAATTAATTCACTCTACTCACATTTTTTCCCCATTTTACACTATACTTATATATCTGTCTTCGCAATGAGCGCCAAAGGTGATCGTTGCAAAGCTGGACAATTGAAGTACACGAGGGGATAGGCTAACAATGAGCGCCAAAGGTCCACAGAGGACCAAAAACTTTACATTGTGTGGCAAACAGCATTACCATGGCTTAAAATTGTATTGCCTCATCATTTTTGACAGGCAAGTCGCTCGTAAAAGAATAATTAATAAATCTAGGCATCTATAGCGGCATCATCATTTATGTTTAAATAAAAAAAAAATGCTTTATCCTTTTGTATAGTGATATGGAAAATGTTGGAGCATTACAAATAAACATTGATGAATGAGAAAGGTAAAGAGAGAGAGAGAAAAGGCATCAATTGGGGTAGAGGAAAGAAGTACAGTGTGTGCCTGGGGGAGAAGGTAAATCAAATAGGGCAATAAAAATATGTCGTTGTGTGTAAAGTTTCTCTCTCACAAATAGTAACTGTTACCGTGTATCTCTCTTAGAGTAATTGAAAGAAATAAAATAAAACATACACATTGCTTCAGTTACTGAGCTGTAGTATTGCTTTGGGAAAGCATTTATATAGAGCAGTTACCAATGTGGAGAGTGTCCACAAGGTCAACGTGATGTTAGCCATGGAATAGAAATAATACTATTTTGTAGGGCACATTCTTTCAGGATTGCAGACATCACATGCTGGAGGAATTCATGAACAAGAAACAAAAGGCTGTGTGACCTCTGTGCTGCAGTAAGTTGGGTCACATTAATGCTTCTCCGCCTGCCATCATTGTACTGTACAAGGATTTGCAGTCACATGCTCTAAGATTTATAGTCAAGCTGCTATAGCATTGAATAAAATGGCATAGCAAATGTATCATTTATTACAGAAATCAAAAGTACACATCTGTTTGCAAGAAGATATGGAATGCATGAATATGAAAGTATGTTTATAGAAAATATTACATTAAGATGACTAATATTGTCTAATGAGGGACTTTATCTTATGCTGCTGCTATGTCTGTAGTTTGAGGGTAGAGGGTTATCCTGTGGAGGCTTATTCTTTCACTTACGTCTATTGCCAACTGTACTATTTGGAGAGGTAGTTGTAAACAGAACTGAATAGAGATCTTATCTGAATCCATGGTTCCTCCCAATACTCCCACTATCCGGTATCACAATAGTGGGCGGAGCAATTGTATACAGGCCTGATCCACTAGCTACCCAAAACTGAAAATAAAACTGAATAAACAAGGTGGTTTCACTTTGATCTAATAGAATGTACTATGACATTTCACTTTAATGCAAAAATAAAATTGTTGTATTTACAAAGGTAGACTAGGCGAAACTAAACAATCGCAACAAAATGGAAGGGCTTTTATTAAGTAAACCCTCCCCACTTCCTTTATAAGGAGAATACATGTTTTATAAAAATTGATTCCCTTAAGATATCCGCATTCTAGCGAGAAAAAGTGTGTCAGGTTGTTGGCCGCACATTTAACTGTTATCCTATAAAGGCATACCTAAGTTTCCCTGTTCTTACCTTTCTCTAATCTAACACGGGCTGCTTATATCAGAAACACACATTACATTGAGTCATTCTAAATACAATACAGTTTTATTTTATTTAAAAATAAAACTTGTTTTCCACACCCCCAGAGTTGTTTACATTAGCACAGTGTACCTACCAATAGAAACACTGCATTTGGGCACAGATTTTTACCCTTTACTAACCATCAAGCCAGCAGCAGCTCAATGCAGTGATCTACACAGCAATGTCTGGGCTCTTCTTGTTCCCTGGATTAAACAGGACTGCACAAACTGGCTTTACAGATTGATACAATGTATTATCTGCCTGTAATTGACCAAAACAAATGATGAACTTTATGTTAATTTTAGCAAGAATGTTCAGGGGTGTTAACTCTCAAAATCAACTGCTTGCAAACTCAAGAAATTTAGCAAACATCAAGGTGAGTTTGTTAATGTTTTTTTTGGTATTTTTTCAGGCAAAAATGTTTTCATACACCGCTGTTTCTCCTCTATTAAATGCATTCATAATCCAGGACATTTAAATATGCCTTTAAAGCTCTGTACAATTGTTTAATGGACCAAAAGCAGATGTTTCAAATAAAATAGTTTTTCATCATTACTTAAGATCAGGTATTAGATATATAGGTTCCCGTCAAAAGGCTAACCCAGAGGGACAGCAGGGATTTGTCCATATCAACACTTAATAAACTGGTACAACATGGAGGTTCAGTTTGTTAGTACACTGTGAAAAACTTTAGTGTGTTAATAGGTCTGTTACAAAATAGTATTGATAATTACGTATCAGTAAAAATAATCTGATACAGGAATGATGCTTAGGATAAGCTGTTTATTTCTTTATTTTTTCACTTGTGTGATTTAGTTATATTATAATTCCTCCAATTTTAAAGAATATAACTAAAATATGCTTGTTTTTATGGTCTACATTTACCTCAAATATAGACCCTTTCTTAATCTCAAATATGTCTCATTTCTTATCCGGCATCATTAAAGCAAAATTGAATACTATAGTTAAAAAAGTCTGTGGTTATTTTAAACTGTGTAAAACATTTTGCACATTATCAAATCAAGCTCTTCAAAAGATCATACACATTACATACACTCCATTGGTTCTTTAAGAATTAAATATATATAAAGATCTCACTCTGTCGATCTGCCTTTATCTATGGTAATTTATTAACTCTCAAAGTGGGGGTGGGGTTGATAAAGAAGGAGTGTAGAATAAACAATAACAGACATAACAGATACTTTTAATTTTAAAGCCTTATCATTATTCTAAAATATGACACTGAGTTTGCTCCTTTATTATCCTTTATTTGTAATGTGGCAGCATATTCTGTAGCACTGTACAGGGGATAAGTACAAATCAAAATATTTTTTTAACACATTGCAAAAGAATAGAGGTCCCTGTTATTGAGCTTAGAATCAAACATTCAATGTATTTTCCCTAAAGCACAGAAAATATTGAAAACCCACAAACTTACAGTCTAAAGGGTTTGGGTGAGGTATAGAAGGATGATAGATACATTGTGCATATTAAGGCTGAAAGTGATAAGCTTTTTTAAACAGATGATTTTTTGTGTGAAGTTTTGAAGGATTTGAGGCAGAGAGACAGTATAGTGGAGCGAGGTAAGGAGTTCCAAAGAATAGGGGCAGCACAAGAAAAGTCCTGAAGATGGGCGAGGAGTTAATAAGAGAGGTGGACAGAAAGTAATTAGCGGGAACAAAGAGGGCGGGTGGGAGAGTATTTTGAGATGAGAGCAGAGATGTAAGAGGGTGTATTGCACTTCTTTTTAACAACCCCACTTTTGGAGATAACTCGTGACCCTATATAAATAGAGTTAGAATAGTAGGTCCTTTCTATATAATTTATACTTAAAATATTAAACTTTTAAGCTCAATTATCTAACACTTCCACACACATTTTTAGTAACAACCACCTGCCTATATATCTATTTATATGTCGGTTTTGCATTTGTACAATGACTGGGATTGTTGCTGCATCACTTTAAAAATCAGATATACAAAAATAGATTATATACAGAATTATATGTGTGCACAGAACATTTGAAGTATTATGTCATTTATACATATTGACTTCTGCTTTGACCCATCCAAGTCTATAATAAATGATTTGTACATGTGCAATATGTGGACAGATTGCTTGAATGTACTGGAAGGATAATAATGTTACTGACCTTCAACAGAAACAATAACAGAATGTGTTTCATTTGTTGTATTGACCTACAATACACTAGTGATCTTTGATGTATGTCTAAAAAAAAATTAAGGTTGGTCAACCCGATGACTTACCATTTAAGGTTTCAATAAGTAATCATGTTTTTATCAGATTGGAAATTGTTCTTCTATATTTAAAATATGATCTTTTGATAAACTACATTTAAAAAATGTTTTCAGAATGTAATAAAAAAAATACAGAAAAATTAGTGGCTGTATTATTTTTACATAAGCCATCATAGGCTATATGACAATATATTCTATGTAATTAGTCATTGTTTTAGCTTTGAACTTCATCTAGAGTGGCTTAAGCATAATTGTATTTTGCTACAGTAAATTATCACTGGATATTGGAAGTTTAAACAATTAGATTTTCTGATCCACAAACAGATTCATATATTTTGTTAATGAGAGATCATTGTCATTAATTACTGATAAGTCATTGAGGCATTGAGTCCATCATATTCAGTGCAGTCACCTGCACATTGAACATGGCTAATCTCTTTTTGTGCAAGTGGGTGGATCAGAAAGACTGACACCTCAAATTTGCAAGCTTCAATGATCCTTTAATGCCATGCTTTTAATAGCATTCAGTTTATAAAGTACTTGTAACTATAGTTTTACATTGTGTGGAACCTGTGTCACAAAATTTAGAATGTTACATCTTTATATTGCAGTGGTTTCTGCTGTTTTCTTGGAGTCTATCAAAGGAGGGGAGTGAAGGAGGGGACCCACACTTCGGAGGTTGTTTTCATGGGTATGAAAATTGCTTGGGCAGTCCTACTGAGCTCAGGTGTAGGTGGAGCTAAGGAGAGCCTATGAGAAAGAAATGTGTTTTTTAAGAAAGTTACAGATATTGATTAGTAGGAAATAAAACAAATAAACGCTAGTGAATTACCATTAAAAACTCTTAACTAAGTAACAATAACTGTGGACAATTCTACAATAAATGGACAAGAATCGGAGATGTTAGTGAAGGCAATCAAACAAGTGTATACATCAGAGATATCTAGTTATAAGCTGGCTAGGACCTCAATGGGTACCTCCTGTCTGTAAGGCTACCATTCTGGCATGCCACAGTCAAAACTAAAGAAACACCTAGCCAACATCTAGGCTATTGTACTCAAAAGGTGATTGCTTGAAGATATTTAATATAGAAATGCATCTGCTGCATAGGTTTAGCGAGAGTGCCCCAGAAGCAAAGTTCATTTGTTTACGTAGATGTTCCTTTCTATTTTTGTAACACCGATTATTAAAATTGCTCGGGCCAATTTGTGCTTAAGCTTTGCAAGTAATATCTTTTGACAAGAGAAGTGTGATCTTGGTCTTGGATTTAAAGACCCCCTAAGTCTCAAAGCTTCAATATAGAGAAGATAGTGAAGGCTGAGAAGGATACCAACAGACCCCCACAGAAGTTTATTAAATTGCTGGCTACACAGGTGTTCCAAAAGCAACCTGCCTTAGAGTAAATGCAGGAACACGAGAACTTGCGGAGAGAATAAGGGCCAATCATTACATACCCAAGATTACTAAGGAATTTGATGCAGAGACTTGCCTACTAGCATTTGAAAGGATCTCCACTCGTGAAGCCTGACCCCAAACTAAATGGGCTGATATACTGGTGCCATTGCTGAGTGGAGCAGAACAGTGTGCATACCATGATATCACAGCAGTACAGACCAATGGTTATTCTTTCATAAAGACTGTAATTCTTGCTAGAGCAGGGATGAAACTGGCAGTTTGCCCAAAGGTTCCATTCATTGAGATACAGAGGAAAACAGACAGTATGGTTGCAAATGTTTAACCTTCTACATATCACTTGTAATAAGCAGCTATTATTCCATGAAACAAAATCTCCAGATAAAATAGTCGAAACGCTGGTTTCGGATCATTTTTGGAGAGCGTTGCCACCTTAAATGAGAGTTTGGACAAGACCAGGTTTATGATCGTCTTAAGGAAGTAGTAGAGGTGAATGGAGTAGTAGTACAGGGAAGAGAAAACCTTCAAGGAGTGTCAGCAGAAAATGTTTTAGAATATATTCAACATAGGAATTCTCAGCTACATAATATTGAATCCTCATTAAATAAATCCATAAAAACTGCTGCACAATGAAATGGTAAAAAGAGTTGACTTGTAAAATAAAATTCATACTGTTATGACTGACTTATGGGGGCCAGGATAGGGGACCCCTGAACCAAACCAGCAAGGGCCCATATGGCCCAAGATCGAACTGTCACCACCCTGAACTCATGTACTATTTTGTTCTATCATGTACTATTTGGTTATGACCCTAATAACCTGAGTAATGTTAGGCCTCAGGCTCTGATCCGGTAAACTGTATCTCAAAGGCCCTAGGATGTGCTGATATTATACAAAGCTATTTCAGTCATGTGTGGGACAAAGGGTTAAGTTTCTGCAAGAATGTATGTGGATATACAATCACTGACAGCAGCCAGGCATACATCTTCCCTGAACTCAGAGAGTCATAAAGGGGGAAATTAGTATATGGCCTCTGTTAAATCAGACCTAGAAACAAAGGGATGGGGGTCAGTAACCTTGGTGATGGGGTCTGAGGGAAGTCTTTTGTGTTTGTCCTTTTTCTGTGCAAGCAAAAAAAATAAATTGATCAGTCTGTTTTGTAGTACACAATGGTACATGTGTTCTTACTGTGTCCTAATCAACGGGATGGAACACAGTTATTCATTTTAATAAGCAATATCCTTTGGATTGGTTTTACAACCTAGAAGGTCCTGAGTTCTCCTAAGAGATGCTTTTGCTGGGTGCTGAGATCTTGAACTCAAAAAATGCACATCCTAGAAGGAGAAAATCGAGGTGCATGTGGCTCCTACAAATCTGGGTTGTAACACATACTAATTGAGAACAACTAGATTTTCAAAAGAATATTAATGAGCAGGAAATTAGGGAGATGAAGTCCCACCATGAAACTGACTGAGGATTGTTGAAGTATATTGCAGCCGCTGGGTACAATTTGAAAGCAAGCTAAAAGAGGCTCTGCAAGAACTGAAGAAAGGCCATGAGTGCAAGTCATTGCTTGAGAAAACTCATAGCTCAACGTTGGAGAATGCACAACTTGCAGCACTAAGAACTGTGATTGTGCACAAGCTGCTATGCCCAGCAGGGAATCAACTTCTGCTTATATGGATTACATCATAATATAATTATTGAAACAAAATAGAAAGACTTTTAGAAATATCTGGCATATGTTGTATGACTTAGTGAAGTATCAGTTAAATAAAACTGAAGCCAATTAAGCTTGGCCAAAAGTTGGGAATTGTTGGCTATTACTAACCTGTTCAGACATGATGAAGTGGAAAAGGATTTTAAAGTGTTTAAGAAGGTTGTATGCCAAAAACCTACATTGGTAGAACCAGATTAAAAAAATTCCTTTTAACTGCAAACTGATACATCGGACATTGAATTATGAGCAGTCTTATCACAGGTGATAGAGGGAAAAGAGTGCCCTGTTCTATTTCTGGGCAGAAATATATTCTGAAAGGGGCCATGAAGGCCCAAAAGTAACACCTGTTGGGCAGAAGTTGCATGCTCATCTCGGATCATGCTAAATGAAATGAAGAGACAAATCCCAGGGTGACTAGTTGGTTTCTCTCAATACAAAGATATAGGTTTGAACATAGGGCAGGAAAGGCTCACAAAAATGTGGGCGCCTTCTCAATAATCCACTGCCTCTTGACTGAGGTTGCTCAACCAGCTGGAATTGAGGTGAGATGCGTGACAAAGCTGGATAGCAATGGAGATGTGAAAAAGTAATTGAAGATATATATGTGAGCTGAGTGAAGCCCTGTGCCTTGTCCAGATGGGTAAGAGTTATTAGTCTCTAGCATCACAATGAGGCAGGCTCTAGCATCATAGTGAGTCAGCATCTGAAAAAGGCTTGGGCAGTCATAATAAGGGGTCAGGTGTAGCTGAACTTGAGGAGGACCTGTTTGGGGGCCAAAAGTAAGATTTCTATAGGTACAACTAGAACTGCAATATGATGTCCGTTTGCAGAAGGAAGCATTTTTTTGTGGATTTTTGCTACTTGGAGCAGACAAGCTGCACAGATTTAGGGATGGTGTTCCACCAGTAAAATTAGTTTGTTTACATAGATATCCCTTTACATTTTTGTAACACTGATTTTATTAAAACCACTTGGGCATAGAACAGTTTGGGCTTAAAATCTGTTTGTGCTTAAGCTTCACAAGAAGTATCTTTGGATAAAAGAAGTGGGCTCTGAAGAGCTACCTTGCCACACAAACCATGAAAGGTATTTAATGATTTTAAGTCAACAAACTTATACCCCATTATAGTTGAGTGAAAGTTGATGAATGTCAGCTCATATAGCAAAATAGGACAATGCTCATTTAAGGATGTGCTTTGAAGTTTGTTGTAAGCTTATCCTATTTTCACTAAATTCTGGAACCAAAATCATGCCATGAATGGAATGTTGTCACATGCAGGTACATAATATGCCATTATATTCTTATTAACATTTTTTTTAGGTGTGCTTCCATATAATTTCAGCAGTAAACACCCTTTAAGTGAATGCTCGTTGATGGGGCTATTATAAAATAGCCATACCGGCTCTGCAGAAATTCACATACTCTGTTGATAGCAACATTGGTTACAAATGCAACTCAGAAAGACAGAAGAGTGACTTATTATAGGGAGTGTGTGAGAAGTGTATCACAGCAACTGAATTATATTGCCTTATTTTGCCTACAAGGTAATTAAAGTTGATAGTTATACTCAAGGATAACTTTATGATGCTGAAACAAATACATTATACATAGAGTTATGTTTTTCTTTTTACTGTACATGTCTCAACTTAAATGGCTTGCTTGTGTTTTGCTTCATCTTTTGTGCCAGAATTACCTCTTAAGCCTTTAAAGTGTAGTTAGAAATTTTTACAGCCTTATTAAATTGCGATTCAGCAAATTTAAAAGGGCTCTATTTAAGCACATAGCATTTTTTTTTTACAGAAGTTTTTAGTTAGTGAAGACCTTGCTTTTGGATAGAAGTTCACTGACTAAAAACTTCTGTAAAAAAATATGCTGTGTGCTTATATAGAGCCTTTTTAAATTTGCCGAATAGCAATTTAATAAGGCTGTATATGTATCTTGTATCTTATTTTAATTAACCATGTGGGGATTTCCAAAGTATACAAGAATTATGAAGTTTCAGCTAGATACAGTTGATAGGGCACAGTCTTTTTACTCCGCAATGTCATGCAACCTATTTCACTAGAAGGGCCTTATATGGGACCCCTAAAGCAAAATAATAAAATGATATAGGAAAGGAACTTATTAGTAAAAGAGTTATAAAGAGCAGAAGTATTTAGGAACACAATTGGATATTACCATATTGGTCCGAATATAAGCCGCACGTTTTTTCCGATTTTTGAGCTTGCGAGTTACGGGTGCGGCTTATATTCGCGACCGTCAAAAAATCGTTGCCGATTTGCGAACTTTGCTTGTAACGCGCGCGACTTCGATTTGCGAATGTAAAATTACTGCCGATTTGCCCGATTGCGAGTTAAGGGTGCCGATTTTCGTGCTTTAGACTGCGGTATTGAATAGCGATTTACGGTTTTAGTGATTCTAACATCTTGTAAAGCCTGTAACCTGCAAAAAAAGCTACAGTGTTAATTAGAAAGCCAATTTCTTGCAATGGCTGATCACTTTGAGAGTCTTTTTCTCTCCAATTTTACGGGTGCGGCTTATATTTGAGTACTATCTTTTTCTATTTTTCCCCCTTGAACTTTACGGGTGCGGCTTATATGCGGGTGCGGCTTATATTCGGACCAATACGGTATTTTATAGTTTTAGAGGGATGTAATCGATTGTATATTGTTGAAGAGGGACATACTCTCCCATTGTACGGAACAGGCTGGGGCTGCATGATGCCCTCTAGTGTAAATAGTGACAGGGAACTGCTGCTAACGCAGTTCTCTGTCACTCTTTACACCAGACACAATGGGCCTCATTCAATTGAGAAATTGGTGCTTACGGGAGCCCAAAATGTAGCCCATAAACTAAATTGCTATTTAAATGGTGTCTTTTTGTGAGCCGCAAACGATCTAGAGGTTACGGGCTGAAAAACCCTGCAGTTGTTACAACCGTAATTTACAAACCATCTAAGCCTTTGATCTTTCAAGAACGCAAGAGTAACGAACGCTAAAAACGCAAATCTCTATTCAATTGTTACAATTCCTCAAGCCCGCAAATATTTTCACACCCGTAAATGGCAAATGTAGAAGAAAATCCTACGGGTACAATATAGGACACTCAAGGATGTTTAAACCCTGTTCGTAGCACTGTGAATGCAATAAAAAAAAACAATACTACACTTTAAAAGACGGGGAAAGTGATGAAAGACATTAATTGCACAACAGTCTCAAGCTCGGAAATCTGCAATCAAAAATATTTTTTTTGCATGTGTCATTACGGTGGCTTATCACTCTCGGGAATCAATGAGTTAATACATATCAGGCCACCCACATAGACTAGAACATTTCCTTCATTCATTTTTATTATTTTGTACAATGCAGGATTGCGAGTCTGATCACATATGGGACCCCTAAACGCTAATTGATTGACATGTAACCTCCATGTTTTACTGACCTAATGATGACGGTCTCATTTTCTATTGGCTGTTTCTAAATGGGTAGTTACGGCCTTGCTTAATTGATCATGTTCACGCTCTGAAATGCTACATACGATTGCATGCTTTATGGTTTTGTCTTTCGGCCAGTAACTTGCGGACTTGTTCAATTGAATCACTCTGTTATTGTGCCAGAGTTCAAGCCCATAGCAAGCATACGGCCTGTATACTGTGAGTTGTGGCCTTGCAATTGAATGAGGCTCAATGTGTTTAGAATATTCATACTGTAAAGAATATTTTTGTATACTATTTTAGTGCACTAAATAAAGTTTTTAGTGATTCCTAAGTATCTTAATACTATAAATTAAACAATTAAACTTTAATTAAAGGTGCCAACAAACAAAAAACATAAACAACAAAAAAACACGATGTTCGCCCATAACCACACCAAAAGATAAATATTAACATTATTTATTAAAGTAAACAATAAATTAAAACAATAGATTACGTTTTCTTGTAGTGTACTATACTGCACAAACATTATAATATTTGAGAGATGCCATAATTATGATGGATACACTACTAAAAAAGAGTAATATGAGGCCCAAGTGTTATTAAAAAAATAGCTAGAAATGTAAAATAATATAACTCCTAATTAACTTCTGTAGGAAAAGGAAATAAATGTTTTGAATAAAAGTAAAACTAAAAGATGAATACATTTTGAGGTAATTTCTGGTGATTCATTTATGATATAATTTGTAGAATGATGATCAAAGTATTTATAATATTCATGTAACAGAAAGCTTGTTTTATTTTTAGAAAAATGTTCATGCACATTTATTTTATGTCATTAAGCAATTAGCTCATTAAACTGTAAACAGAAGAGGATTTTAGTGATCTTTTAATGACTGGACTGTACGCTTTAAAGGCTATTACTCCTTCTAACCTGTCAAGGCTATAACCCCTATGAAAGCAACACATAATTCAGTTGGCTTTTCCATGGCCCAGTGTGCCTTGAGTTATCATTCTCGCTCTATGATACTAAGGCCCCTATTCAATTGAGCAATTGTTAGTTACTGGAGCCCGTAATGTAGCCCGTATACTAATTTGCTATTCAATTGGCGTCTTTTAGCTACCCCGCAAACGATTTGCAGGTTACAGGCTGAAAATCCCTGCGGTTGTCAAAATCATAACTCCGACCCATCTAAGCCTTCGATCTTTCAAGCCTGTAAATGTTACAATCGGAATCTCTATTCAATTGCTACAATTCCTCAAATCCGCAAATGTTTTCACACTGGTAAATGACAAATCTAGAAGAAAATCCTATGAGTAGAAGATAGGACTTGCAAGGAGGTTAAACACCTGGTCGTAGCACTGTAAATGCAAATAAAAAACCAATACTGAACTTTAAAAGAAGACAGGGAAAGCAATGAAAGACATTAGAATTAACTGTTCAACAGTCTGAAGCTCGCAAATCTGCAATCAACATTTTTGTTTTAAATGTTTAATTTCCGTGTTATATCAATCTTGGGAATCAAGGAGTTAATACATGTCCGGCCACCCATATTGACTATAACATAACATAACATTATTATTTTGTACATTGCCGAGTCCGATATCGGATTTCTAAATGCTAATTAATTGATGTTTAACCAACATGTTTTACCGACGTCATGATGATTGTTTCATTTACTATTGGCTGTGTCTAAGTCAGTAGTTATGGCCTTGCTTTATTGATCATGATTATGCCCTGAAATTCTACTTACGATTGCATAATTTACTGTTTAGGCTTTAGACCCGTAACTTGCAGGCTTGTTCAACTGAATCGCTCTGCAACATTTGCAAATTTCAAGCATCGCAGACTTACGGCCGGTATGAAGGCAACTGCAATTGAATAGGGGCCTAAGTGTACACAAACCTAGGGTCCCATTCAATTGCGATTTGGCTAATTGAATAGGGCTCTATATAAGCACATAGCATTTTTTTTTTCTACAGAAGTTTTTAGTTAGTGAACTTCTATCCAAAAGCAAGGTCTGCACTAACTAAAAACTTCTGTAAAAAATATGCTGTGTGCTTACATAGAGCCCTATTCAATTGGCCAAATCGCAATTGAATGAGGCCCCTAGAGGCTATAAATTCCACAGTGCAGCATCTGACATCCATGCTTACAACAGGCAAAAACACAATTTATTCAATAATGTTCTTTACCTATAGTATCTACAGACAAATATTTAGTTTTATTTTATTTTATCAAATAAATAAAAATACCATCTATTTTCTTTCTCTTCCCATCTAGACATGTAGATATTAAACAAAAATAAGGTGTAGAAGTATAAACTATTTTTTTTCCTATGTTTAATCATTAGATCATGCTATCATATTAACAAGTGTTGGTTTAGATTTCTTAAAGGACCACTGTAGTACAAGAAACACTGCACTTGTTGTGAAATATGTAGCAAACTAACAGTAGAAACTGACAAAGCCATTACTAATACAGTTGATGTGTGTGTGTAACACTTGCAAAATTGCGAATTGCTCATATTGCGCGACAAAGGGAGAGGGAAGGAGAGAGGAAAGGAAGGGATAGAAGGAGAGGGAAAGAGAGAGAAGGAGGGAAGGAGAGAGAAGGAAGGAGGGGGAGAGAGTGAGAAGCAAAGGGAGTGAGAGAGAAAAGGAGAGGGAGAGAGAGAGAAGGAGGGGTAGAGAGAGAGGAACAGAGGGAGAAAGAAGGAGGGAGAGAGAGAGAGAGAGAGAGAGAAGGAGAGAGAGAGAGAGCGAAGGAGGGAGAGAGAAAGGTAGGGAGAGAGAGAAAGGGAGAGAGAGAGGAAGGAGAGAGAAAAGGAGAGAGAAGGAAGGAGGGGGAGTGAGAGGAAGGGAGATAGACAGTGAGGCAGAGAGAGAGAAAGAAGGAGGGAGAGAGAGAAGAAGAGAGGGAGCAATAGAAGGAGGGAGGGAGAGAGAGAAGGAGAGAGAGAGGGCTCACAGAGAGAGAGTGAGCACAGAGAGAGGAAGAGTGCGCAGAGAGAGAGAGAGAGAGAGAGAGAGATGGTGCACAGAGAGAGAGGTCGCACAAAGAGACAGAAGACAATATTATACCATCATTATTAACGGGCAAGTGACAAGTGGACATATAAGCTTTTAAGAGAACATTAGAATTTTTGAAAACGTTATGTAGAAGATTCCTTGTGTCTTTGCTTCATCACTTCCTGGAACATGAGGGATCTGTTTTTATTTACATTATTAGAGGAGGAGGAGGAGGAAGGAAGAGTGAGTGGTGTAGATAATTGAATCTCCCTAAATTTGACACCAACTTCCTTCCTTGTGCATTCGTAGAAGCAGACAGCTTGCATTACTCTCCAAACAGGTAAATGCCCCTCTTACACACTCTAGGAGGTGGCCTGGGTGGAGGTTCCCTACACTACACAACAGAAATATATATACAGTATATATACAGTATATATATATATATATATATATATATATATATACTGTATGTATATATATATACAGGGAGTGCAGAATTATTAGGCAAATGAGTATTTTGACCACATCATCCTCTTTATGCATGTTGTCTTACTCCAAGCTGTATAGGCTCGAAAGCCTACTACCAATTAAGCATATTAGGTGATGTGCATCTCTGTAATGAGAAGGGGTGTGGTCTAATGACATCAACACCCTATATCAGGTGTGCATAATTATTAGGCAACTTCCTTTCCTTTGGCAAAATGGGTCAAAAGAAGGACTTGACAGGCTCAGAAAAGTCAAAAATAGTGAGATATCTTGCAGAGGGATGCAGCACTCTTAAAATTGCAAAGCTTCTGAAGCGTGATCATCAAACAATCAAGCGTTTCATTCAAAATAGTCAACAGGGTCGCAAGAAGCGTGTGGAAAAACCAAGGCGCAAAATAACTGCCCATGAACTGAGAAAAGTCAAGCGTGCAGCTGCCACAATGCCACTTGCCACCAGTTTGGCCATATTTCAGAGCTGCAACATCACTGGAGTGCCCAAAAGCACAAGGTGTGCAATACTCAGAGACATGGCCAAGGTAAGAAAGGCTGAAAGACGACCACCACTGAACAAGACACACAAGCTGAAACGTCAAGACTGGGCCAAGAAATATCTCAAGACTGATTTTTCTAAGGTTTTATGGACTGATGAAATGAGAGTGAGTCTTGATGGGCCAGATGGATGGGCCCGTGGCTGGATTGGTAAAGGGCAGAGAGCTCCAGTCCGACTCAGACGCCAGCAAGGTGGAGGTGGAGTACTGGTTTGGGCTGGTATCATCAAAGATGAGCTTGTGGGGCCTTTTCGGGTTGAGGATGGAGTCAAGCTCAACTCCCAGTCCTACTGCCAGTTACTGGAAGACACCTTCTTCAAGCAGTGGTACAGGAAGAAGTCTGCATCCTTCAAGAAAAACATGATTTTCATGCAGGACAATGCTCCATCACACGCGTCCAAGTACTCCACAGCGTGGCTGGCAAGAAAGGGTATAAAAGAAGAAAATCTAATGACATGGCCTCCTTGTTCACCTGATCTGAACCCCATTGAGAACCTGTGGTCCATCATCAAATGTGAGATTTACAAGGAGGAAAAACAGTACACCTCTCTGAACAGTGTCTGGGAGGCTGTGGTTGCTGCTGCACGCAATGTTGATGGTGAACAGATCAAAACACTGACAGAATCCATGGATGGCAGGCTTTTGAGTGTCCTTGCAAAGAAAGGTGGCTATATTGGTCACTGATTTGTTTTTGTTTTGTTTTTGAATGTCAGAAATGTATATTTGTGAATGTTGAGATGTTATATTGGTTTCACTGGTAAAAATAAATAATTGAAATGGGTATATATTTGTTTTTTGTTAAGTTGCCTAAAAATTATGCACAGTAATAGTCACCTGCACACACAGATATCCCCCTAAAATAGCTAAAACTAAAAACAAACTAAAAACTACTTCCAAAAATATTCAGCTTTGATATTAATGAGTTTTTTGGGTTCATTAAGAACATGGTTGTTGTTCAATAATAAAATTAATCCTCAAAAATACAACTTGCCTAATAATTCTGCACTCCCTGTATATATATATATATATATATATATATATATATATATATATATATATATATATATATATACAGTACCTTGCAAAATTATTGTTCAATGTCTTGTTAATCTGAATTTTATGTGAACACAATAGTCTAAGTTGGTGAAGTGAAATAAGAAAAATATATACATAATACTATTTCTTAGAAATAAAAAACAGAAAATTGGCATGTGCGTAAAAGCTCTGGTGCAACCAATTACCTTCAGAAGTCACATAATTAGTGAAATGATGTCCACCTGTGTGCAATCTAAGTGTCACATGATCTGTCATTACATATACACACCTTTTTTGAAAGGCCCCAGAGGCTGCAACACCTAAGCATGAGGCACCACTAATCAAACACTGCCACGAAGACCCAGGAACTCTCTAAACAGGTAAGGGACAATGTTGTTTAAAAGCACAAGTCAGGGTTTGGTTATAAAAAAATATTCAAATCTTTGATGATCCCCAGGAACACCATCAAATCTATCATAACCAAATGGAAAGAACATGGCACAACAACAAGAGACAGCTGCCCACCAAAACTCACGGACCAAGAAAGGAGGGCATTAATCAGAGAGGCAGCACAGAGACCTAAGGTAACCCTGGAGGAGCTGCAGAGTTCCACAGCAGAGATTCTGGAGTATATGTACATAGGACGACAATAAGCTGTATGCTCCATAAAGTTGGGCTTTATGGCAGAGTGGCCAGAAGAAAGCCATTACTTTCAGCAAAAAACAAAATGGCATGTTTTGAGTTTGCGAAAAGGCATGTGGGAGACTCCCGAAATGTTTGGAGGAAGGTGCTCTGGTCTGATGAGACTAAAATTTAGCTTTTCGGCCATCAAAGAAAACGCTTTGGGCCTCATTCTATTATCGGCCGTAAATCGGCCGTAAGGCTGCGATTCCTTGCGGGGGTTCTGTTAACTCGCAATTCAATTATACGGCCCCGCAAGGATCTCCTCTTACGGCCGGCCGCATATCTTGAAACCGGCCGTAAGCTCTTAAATCTAAAAAACGCAAAAATAAATTCAAGCCTGCACTGTACAGCTCTGTAAATGCTAGGGATCATATTGGGGGACATGAGGATTAAAAGTAACCCACTCTCAAGCTTGCACATCAGCCCAAACCCGAGTTCAAATTAACTGTTTATTTTCCGGCTGCGGCGTGGGCGTGTCTGAGGTGCTCCAAGCACTCTGGACTTTTTACATGTATATTTTACGTATATTAAAAAAAAAATATTTTACGGATTTGAGTATAGGGTAATTATTTGCTATTTTTGCTAACACCGAATATCACTTTATAGACTCTGCAAAGTGCAGGATGGCTTTATTTGGGCTATTTTATGTGCTTAATTGGTGCTAGCGGGACCTCTTTCCTGCAAGTAAGCTTCGGCTCGCTTTTAGCCTTGCAGAGAGGGTTCCCGGAGCAATTGAATTGCAAATAGGAATTTCTTACGGCCGATTTCCTTGCGGCCGTTTTAGATCAAAGGATTTCCTCCGGCGCGAGCGGCCGCAAGAGATAGCAAGGCACCGGCCGCAAGCCTGCCGGAATCCCCGGCCGGAGGGGAATAGAATAGCAGAATAGCTTGCGGCCGGTCCTTGCGGCCCCGCAACGGCTGCGGCCGCTAATAGAATGAGGCCCTATGTCTGGCGCAAACCCAATACATCACATCACCCAAAGAACACGATCACCACAGTGAAACATGGTGGTGGCAGCATCATGCTGTGGGGATGGTTTTCAGCAGCCAGGACTGGGAGACAGGTCAGAGTTGAGGGAAAGATGGATGGTGCTAAATATATATATTCTTGAGCAAAAACTGTACCACTCTGTGCGGGACAATGACCCCAAACACACTGCTAAAGCAACACTTGAGTGGTTTAAGGGGAAACATGTAAATGTGTTGGAATGGCCTAGTCAAAGCCCAAACCTTCATCCAATAGAAAATCTGTGGTCATACTTAAAGATTGCTGTTCACAAGTGCAAACCATCCAACTTGAAGGAGCTGGAATCACTAAAAACGTTATTTAGTGAACTAAAATAGTATACAAAAATATTACTTACAGTATGAATATTATAAACACATTGAGCCTCATTCAATTGCAAGGCCACAACTCACGTCAGCCGCGCATGCGCATTGCGTTGATATCGCACGCATTAGCGGGCGGCCGTGCGTGTGCCCGGATGATGAGAGACATGGGAGGAAGGAGGGAGGGAGAGACACGGGAGGAAGAGACACGGGAGGGAGAGAAGGGAGCAAAAGACACAGGGGATGGGGGGAAGACACACAGGGAAGGAAGGGGGGGAGACACAAGGGAGTGAGAGGGGGGAGAGACACAGCGGAGTGAGAGGAGGGAGGGAGAGACACAGGGGAATGAGAGGAGGGGGGAAAGAGACACGGGAATGAGAGGAGGGCGGAAAGACACAAGGAAATGAGAGGAGGGGGGAAGAGACACAGGGGAGTGAGAGGAAGGGGAAGAGACACAGGGGAGTGAGAGGAGGGGGGAAGAGACACATTGGAGTGAGAGGAGGGGGGAGTGAGACAAGGGAGTTAGATGAGGGGGGAAAAGACACAGGGGAAGGAGAGGAGGGGGAACAGACACAGGCGAGGGAGGGGAGTGGGTAGGAGACATGGGAGGGAGAGGAGGGGGGAAGAGACACGGGAGGGAAAGGAGGGGGGAAGAGACACAGGAGATGGAGAGGAGGGGGAAGAAACATGGGGGGGAAAAGACACAGAGGTGGGGGAAAGAGACACCGAGGAGGGGGGTATAGACACAAGGGAGGGAGGAGGGGGGAATAGACACAAGGGAGGGAGGTGGGAGGAATAGACACAGGGGAGGGAGGGAATAGATACAGGGGAGGGAGGAGGGGAAGGGACACAGGGGAGGGACAGAAGGGGTAGAGACACAGGGGGGAAGAGACACGGGAGGGAGAGGATTGGGAAGAGACACAGGGGAGGAAGAGGAGGGGGAAGAGACACAGGGGAGGTAGTGGGGGGGGGGGGGAAAGAGACACAGGGAAGAAAAGGGGATCACTATGAGAGCCAAAGGCACTCATTGAAAGGCCTGCGACGAGCACCAGAGGCGCTTATCGCGAGGCAGGCAGGTTACAGGGGGGGGGGGGGAGCCTCACAATGTGTCGCAAACACAATTGCCAGGCTTAAACTGTTATATATATATATATATATATATATATATATATATATATAATATATATTTATATATACCACCAACCCAACTGCTATGTTAAACAATTTACATACATGTGTTCAATGGGTCTATGTTTAAGTTTTTTAAAGTAAAATTCGATACATAAGGAGCCTCATTCTAATTCTATTAAACTGAATTCTTAGTTGCTCCATATACTGTACAGTTATATGAGTAAACTAGTCTGTTGTTCTTCTTGGGCCATATAGTTGCCCTCTAAATTAATTTTTATTTGCTATAGTTCTAGTAAACGTTTTTTACATTACTGTTCTATCCAACATTACATATTTGCTGATAGGTCCTACACTTTTTTTACATTTAAAATGTTGAAGTCCACATAACTGCCTGCTTTAGATTAGTTTTAGTTCTCTTTAACCAACTAAGGGCCTCATTCTATTAACGGCCGTAGGAGATGCGGGGCCGCAAGGACCGGCCGCAAGCTATTCGGCTATTCTATTCCCCTCAGGCCGGGGATTCCGGCAGGCTTGCGGCCGGCGCCTTTCTATCCCTTGAGGCCGCTCGTGCCGGAGGAAAGCCTTTGATCTAAAACGGCCGCAAGAGTTTCGGCCGCAAGAAAAGCCTGGTTGCTATTCTATTACTCCGGGAACTCTCTCTGCAAGGCTAAAAGCGAGCCGCAGCTTACTTGCAGGAAAAAGGTCCCGCTAGCACCAATTAAGCACATTATAAAGCCAAAATAAAGCCATCCTGCACTCTGAGGAGACTATAAAGTGATTGTAGGTGTTAGCAAAAATAGCACAACATTCCCCTACACTCAAATCCGTGAAAAAAATATTTTTTAATTTAGGTCAAAAATCCATGTAAAAAGTCCAGAGGGCTTGGAGCACCTCAGACCCGCCCACGCTGCGGCCGGAAAATAAACAGTTAATGTAAACTCGGATTTGGGCTGATGTGCAAGCTTGAGAGGGGGTTGCTATTAATCCTCATGTCCCCCAATATGATCCCTAGCATTTACAGAGCTATACAGTGCCGTCTTGAATTTATTTTTGCGTTTAAAGTTTTCTGAGCTTAAGGACGGTTGCAAGATATACGGCCGGCCGTAAGGGGAGATCCTTGCGGGGCCGCATAATTGAATTCCAAGATAACGGAGCCCCCGCAAGGAATCGGAGCCTTGCGGCCGTTTTACGGCCGATAATAGAATGAGGCCCTTAATATACTGCCCTCTTCCTGTGACTATTAAAATCAATTAACATATAATTTTGATGTAAAGTAATTGAAGTACACAATTTAAAAATAATACAAATATATGGATATATTTTTACATTCACTGATCACATGCAAAAATTTACTGTATCACGTTTACTATATTTATTTACAATGTTACCAATTAGAGTTCCTCCAAATTTTTTTGAAAAAGTCCACAAACTTTACAGTTCAGTCAATTTATTAACAGTAATGTGAGAACATTTTCTACTGAAGGAATAAATTGGCACATAAAAGTACCCCTATAACTTTATTTGTAAGAACCTTTGAAATAAACACTATAAAGTTGTGTATTAGGGTCATTGAAATAAATTCCTTTATTGACTAAGTAGGAACTTAGTCCATTCATTTGCATTCAGCTTATATTGTTTTATTATTTGATTTAATTTATGTTTCCTCACTTCCTGTGCAATGTTGTTTTACTTTTACTTTCACTTTCGTCTACCATTCAGATCTGCTCCTTCCACAGCAACCGAAATCTCTAACTGGAGTTTGTTTTACTGACTGGAAAACTATAAGAATGTCTTGGTCAGCTAGAATTGCTGTAGTAAAGATGAATATGATCCCTAAAATAACGTATATAGAGATAGTTCCTAACTATATATTGAATAATTTACAAACTTTAATAGACAAATCACATATAGTTGTGAGCATTGTGTGTTGATGCTAACGCAGTTGCTGGCAAGGAGCGCCAAAGGCGCTCATTGTGCTGGTGGAGATAAGCGACGTAGGCTCTCATCCCTACGACCCCGCACGACTTAGGCAGTGACCGCCAAAAGCGGTCATTGCGCTGGTGGAGATGAGCGCCAACTTCGGGACTTCAGATCAACAGAAATCTCAAGTATCCAATTCACAGTGCGAGCCCCGTAGCAGTTTAAAAAAAATTGCGTTTAAAAATTACAGCCCGTAAAACTTTGAATGGTAAAATACGACTTTCACCCCAAAAAAATCCGACCCGCGGGACTTAGAAAAAAAAATTCCGACCTTGAAAAAATACGCACTTAAAGGCTGAACCGTGCACATCGACAAACACAAAAAAACACAAAAAAAATCACACACACCACTGAGGCGGCAAAAAAAGAAAACGAGGCCAAGCACATCAAATTAAAAAACATACTCGGAACACTTACCCAAACTCAGTAACACTTGATGCGGCACGTAACACACATCTTGCAGCACGTAAGTACCTTGCACGAAATGGCGGCTGGAATGCAAATTGACGCCTGGAACGCAAATAGCTCATTACGTTATAACGGTTTCTACTTCATCTCACACTCTATAAATACTGGAAACTTTCTAGAATTTTCTCCATTTCTCCTCAGGTGATAAACAGTGTGACTGTACATTTCACTGGTGGCGTTACTTTTGATTAATAACTTGATTATCATTTTAGAAGTTTAAAACCTGCAAATTACAGCAAATAGGTAAGCTATAACTAATTAATTAATTAATTAATTAATAATTCTAAAAAATATATATGGTTTGAAATATTGCCAATAACAACATTATTCATGTACAGTAACATTGAAAAGATATGTACATTTTTAGAATTAATTCATAAATTAATCATTTAAAAAAAAAAAAAAAATTGGGTTTTAAATGTCAAAAACAACAATATTAATGTAAAGAAGCAATTAGAAGACAGCACTGCACGGTTTCACACAAACTGTAAATTCTGCTGAAAATCTACAGACAACAAATTAAACCCAACAGGTAATGTAATAAAAATACATTTGCCTAACATGAATACTATGCTCTTAGTAAAAAAATAAAAATATTGAAAACTTATTTCAACATTTGCATCTTTGTCTCTTATTTTCACAGACATTGCCTGAACAGTGTCGCAGGAAGATTGGCAGCAGGGGACCCTCTGTCATTTATAGATAACAAATTCAAGACAACAGGTACAGTATAACAAGTAAAAAAAATAAGATCTATCCTGTTTGGTGTGCGCCAATGTGAAAACACACTGCAACCTAACTAACCCTCTAAGCCTAACCCTACAACCCTAATGCCAACAGTGCCGCACACAAAAGATTATAGCACAAAAAAAAAAAAATTACCCTAAGCCCCTAATGCCAACAGTGGGGCACACAAAACAGGATACTACAACAAATGTTGTTAACAGATATAAAATGGAAGCATCTAGCCTCTTCTGTGTGTGCAACCTTAAAGCCTAACCCCATAACCTAAACCTCTAATACCAACAGTGGCGTACACAAAACAGGCTACTACAACAAATGTTGTTAACACATAGAAAATGGAAGAATATATCCAATTTTGTCTGCACCAACCTCTAAGCCTAACCCCATAACCTAAACCTATAAGGCCAACAGTGGCGCACACAAAACAGGATACTATAAAAAATGCTCTTAAAACATAATGAATGGAAGGATCTATCCTGTTTCTATGCACCACTGTCTAAGCCTAACCCCATAAGCTAAACCTCTCTGAATACATACAAAATGGAAGTATATATCCTGTTTTGTATGGTCTTAGTACAAAATTTTTTTTATTATTATTATTATTATTATGATTATTTTAACATTTGCATCTCTCTCTGTAATTCTCAACAGACACTGCCTGAAGAGTCTCATCATCTCTACAGGAATTTATACAGAACACATTTAAGACAAGAGGTACAGTATTACAAGTTACAGAAAAAAATACATAAGTACTGCAGTTTACACATATAAAATGGAATGACCTATCCAATTTTGTGTCTGCCTTTGTAGAAAGTTACTGCAACCTAACACTCTAAGCATAATCCCATAAACCGCTAATGACAACATTGCTGCATGCAAAATACTATACCAAAAAAAAATAAAAGGGTACCCTAACCCCTAATGCCAACAGTGGTGCACACAAAACAGAAAAAGGACAATGCTGTTAACATATACAAAATGGAAGGATATATACTATTTTAGGTGCGCAACCCTCTAAGCCCAACTCCATACCTTAAATATCTAATGACAACAGTAGCGCACAAAAATCACAATTAAACCCATAATGACAACACTACCATACACAAAACAGGATAATACAAGAAATTAAAAACAATATAGAATGCTGTACACTCAAGCTTATAAAAAAATGTCAGAAAAAGAACAAGAACAAATAATTCATGCAGAACTACATCAATTACCAATCCCAAAAGTCAATATGGTTCTTAAAAGAGATCACCATACTGATAAAAACCGTTACAACTTACCAACATCAAATGAGATTGCAATGGTCTTTCAAAATGACGAGGGAGAACAACCATTTCAAAGGGATATTAGAATATATCACCGAAATGAGGAGCAACCTTACATCAACATAAATATCTTAAGTACTAATTTAGATCCAATGACATATCCCATTTTTTTCCCAAAACGGGGAAGCCGGATGGCAACCCAAATTAGCACTTGACAGTTACCCAAATTCGAAAGTGTGTGTCAGAAATAATATTTCCATGCTTGAATTTAAAGTGGCTCAAACTGCCATTCCAGATTGATTTAACCTTATTTTAAGTGGTGGAAAACTGACACAACAATGGATCATTGATTCATATTTGCAAGTTGAGGCAAATAATTTAAATTTCATAAAATATCAACAAGATAAACTATGTGTAGAACAGTATTGTGGACTGATGGATTATGTCGCTAAGGTAGCTACAAACAGAGAGCTTGCAGCTGTTAACGCCCTAATTTTACCATCTTCTTTCCAAGGATCTCCTCGCAATATGCGAGAAAGATACATTGATGCTATTGTAACTAAATTTAGAAAATCAGATTTATTTATTACATTTACATGTATTCCACAATGGCCAGAGATTGTACAGAATCTGCTCATTGAACAAACTGCTTCCGATAGACCAGATTTAGTGGCAAGAGACTTCAAAATCAAATTAACTGAATTAATACGTGACATTAACATAACTCAGGTACTTGGCAAATGTCTGTCTTATGTTTATACCATAGAATTTCAAAAAAGAGGCCTTCCCCATGCACATATGCTTATAATCCTTCAAGTGAAATATAAATTATTACATGATGAACTTGCATCTCATGTAGATGCTCGCTATGTAAGTGCGCCAGAAGCAATGTGGCATCTTCTCAAATTTTAAATGCATGATCGATCACATGTAGTATATCAATTAGCTGTACATTTGCTCCAAAGACACTTAGTTTATTTCAATGTTGGAAATGAAAGAAATGCTTTGGCACAAAGTGAGCATCAACAAACTACACTAACGGCATGGTTTCAATTAAATTGTACTGACTTGGAGGCAAGGGAATTGTTATACATTGACATTCCATATCATTATGTTTTTGTGTTATGGATTATGGCGAAAAATAACAACCAGTGGAAATAAAATTATAACTAGAATTTACACTGTAAGTCCAAGAGACCTTGAATATTTCTGCTTACGTTTACTCCTTTTAAATGTTTCTGGTGCACAAAGTTTCAAACAATTGAGAACTGTTAATGACACAGTTTATGACACATTTTAATTAGCTGAGCGACACAGAAACTTCCTGGCTGATGATACAGAATGGGAAAGATGAAGAAGCAGCAGATGAGAGAACAATTTGCATTCATTTGCATCCTCTCAAATGCTTCAAATGCATTAGCTTTGTGGGACAAATTTAAAACAAATATGTCTGAAGACTTTTTGCAGCAATACAATGAGCCTATTGTAGAATTAAATGCATTAATTGAAATTCAAGAGGTCTTTCTCTCTCATGGATTAAATTGTGCAAATTTTAATCTGCCAGATCCACGACTGAAATAAACTTTGAAGACTCTGATACTCAGCTTCAAAACCAAATTATAATAAGAAAAACTTGCAACTTTAAATACATTACAATTACAAGTTTATAACACCATAAAAAGTGCACTAGAGGATGACTTGCTCAAAGAGCGTTATTTCTATCTAGATGGACCTGTTGGATCATGAAAAACATATCTATATAATTTATTGATGAGTTTCGTTCGCACACAAGGTCAAATAGCACTGCCATTTGCAACAGCTGGAATTGCCGAACTTTTGATAGAAGGTGGAAGAACTGTGCATAGTGGATTTAAACTGCCAGTTCACATTCTGGAAATATCAGTGTCGGATATTCATATTACATCTTTTCAAGCAAAAAAAATTAAGAAAAGTAAATTAGTAAATTAATTATAATCGACGAAGCTACAATGATGTCATGCCATGCACTACAATGTATTAACCGTTTGTTGCGTGAAGTCATGGATAAGAATTTGCCTTTTGGTGGAAAGGTGATGTTGTATCGGCTATATTCCAAAACACAATAACGTCGATTATGAAGAGCTTACAACCAAAGTAATATTAACATCCAAAAATAAAGATGCATTGATTCTGAATAATGAAATATTAATTAATAGATGCACCACAAAAAAATGATCACAGTGCTGATTGTGTACTTGATGATGACAAAGAAACTCAGACAAACTTTTCAACTGAATTTATTAATTCATTAACTCCATCTGGAATGCCAACACATATTTTGCAGCTAAAAAAGGTGCAATTTTCATGTTACTGCAAAATATGAACCCAAAAAAAGGACTATGTAATGGGACCAGATTAATTGTTCAAGAATTAAAAGACCATTTCATAAATGCAGAAATACTCAATGGTACCCATAAAGGTGAAAGAGTTTTCATACCAAGAATAGATTTGGCACCAAGTGAAAGTAGCTTGCCTTTAGTACTTCTGAGAAGACAATTTCCCATCATCATGGCATTACCATGACCATTAATAAATCACAAGGACAAACTTTTCAATCCGCTGGAATCTTTTTAGAAGAACCAGTATTTGCCCATGGCCAACTGTATGTTACATTTTCAAGATGGAAAAGCAGCAGAATCCTGGGTTAAAAGGGGTGCTACTAAGGATAAAAAATGTTATTAGAATCAAAGAGAAAAACAGGTATCGTTTTATGTTAGTGCACACCTTCTGGCTAATTCACAATATAGAGATGAAAAAAATAATAAAACTTTTAATAACGAAATTAAAATAACTGGTTAAAATCATACAACTCTAACGTCATAAGAAGAGTAGTGAGAAGTGGAAAAGACTTCAAAGCTACCATATAATTATAAATCATTGTAATATTGGGTCCTAAAAGTCCAATGAATATATGTGATACAGTGTAATAGTGCTTCAAACAAAAAGGAATAGGTGTCAATATAACTATATATTGCACTAAGTGACACAAATGCCAAGTGCTAACAATAATAATGGTATTGGATAACATATAATGAAAACAGTAGTAAAGTGTTAATGGCTAAGGTATATCAAAGAGAATGTTTGATATAACTAAAGGGCTAGTGCTAAATGTGCAAATATAAGGACCAATAGAAAAAATGATGGATAATGGTATAAGCTTGGAACGAACTTGAATAATTATAACCACTTCAAACAATCATCAGAAGGAGCCTCAGCAAATACTACCCTATCCCTAGTAATGAGTAATTAATATAACGAAATTGCTGAGCATATTCTACAATACTAAATAGGGGATAGGGGTCACTGTATTAGATAAACTAGGTTGTGGGCCTGTCAGAGTGAACACCGAGGCACCTAGCAGCCCGCGCATCGCCTATGCGCCTAAAAATGACGTCATAGGTCGGCGTCGCGGCGTAGCATAGCGTGCAAACCGTTTCTAAGAGATTTCATCAGGGGTTACCGGTATGATGCCAGGGTGGCTATTTAAGCTAATTTAGTTGCCATAGCAACAATTCAGATAAAACCAAATGTCATAAATATAAAAAGTATTAAAATAAGAATGAAGATGGGAGAAAAGATGCAAGTAGTTAATGGTGTCTAATCAAAATAATAATAATAGAGGCCTTAAGTATTAATATATAAAAAGAAATAAGGTGAATGGTAAATCCATAAGAGAATATAATACATATATAATGATGTTGACAACAAATTATATATAATAAAGAGATTATAATATACTGGATCTAAATATAAGAGAAATACACTAGAAGGAAATATATAAATTATATATATATATATATATATATATGATTGGTGATATTTATTATTAATCACCAAATTTATTGATTGCTACATATATCATAATTATAAAAGTACCAGATATCTATTATTATATATCCTAAATATGTACTAATAAAGTATATACGGTAGCAATATAAGGTCAGATAAAATATAACTGTTTATATATTACATACCATAATGTAAAGTATGTAATGATATTAAATCTAGCTGTTTATATAACAAGTGTATTCAATATCACTTATATATTAATTATATATGACTCTATCAAGAATATATACAATGTTGTATTATACCACTATATATATAATTTGGAGATCAATTAATGTATTATAAATATGCTAGAACAAATGTATAAAGTTGTTAATCTGTTAATATTGTCCCCAGTTTTATGGGTGATATATGTGTATGTGTATATATATATATATATATATATATATATATATATATATATAGTGGAATCATCTTCTATGGTATGATATAATAAAAGGTTAATATAAGGACTCTCTAATCTTAAAAATAATTAAATAAATGGTAAAGGTGAAGCCATCATTAAGACCCAAAGGTGTTTTAGTCTTGAGTGTATACATCCATTGGGCTTCTTTTTTTAGAAGTTCCTTGTCAATATTACCTCTTCTAATATTATGCTTCACACTATCAATAGCTAGGAAAGATATACTATTAAGATCTACATTGTGTTTTGAATTTACATGGTTGGCTACTGGTATATCATATTCTTTAATTATGCTATATATATGTTCCAGTATCCTACGTCTGAGCTCTCTGCAGGTTTTACCCACGTACCTCATGCTACATTTGCAAAGCATAAGATATATCACCCCTACTGACTTGCATGTCAGTCGTTGTTTAATTTTGATATTACTGGTTTCATCTTTAGAGGGGAATGTTTTGGTGGTGTTTACGTATTTTCAAGCTTTGCATGATAGACATTTAAAGCAGCCTCTAGTTTTGTTTAACCAAGTCTTACTTTTTTTCAAATTCCAAGTGACTTCTAGATAGCACAACCCTTAAATTTGTGGACTGTCTACTAGTGATTTGTGCCTGGTTACTTAGGAAAGGCCTTAGATCCTCATCATCCAGAAGAATCTTCCACAATACATACCAATGCACCTAACCACTTCATCAGATTGTTTATTTTTCTTCATCCCTTTCTTTGAAACGATATTGAAGCTCCCTAGCTTCTTTCTCAAAGTCATTTGGACTGGAGCAATTTCTTTTGATTCTTAAATATTGCCCCACAGGTATCCCTGAGATTATGGCTTTTGGATGACTGCTGTTTGCTTGTAATAAGCTATTTGTGGCAGTGGGTTTTCTGTATGTAGAGATCTTGAAAGCCTACTAGCAGAAAACTAAGAATTTCAATCAATAGGCCCTTACTCTTCTTTTAAACCCAAAAGTAAATATACACCACCATTAAGTATTAGCCCCAACATTGAACTTTTTGTCAGTAATGTGGTTCGGGACATGGAAAAACTATCTAATACAGGAAATATGTTTCATAACCTTTCGAAAGCTGAAAAAGAGGCTCTAAAACAATTACAACAAGATAGCAATACAGTAATTCGAAATTCAGATAAAGGAGGAAATATAGTCATGATAAGGCAGAGTATTTTTCAGAATGCGAAAGGCTCCTTAAAGACAAAAACAGTTATAAAAGACTTGAAAAAGATCCTACAGATGATTTTATTGAAGAGCTTAAAGACATCTTAAATAGAAGCCTAGAAACTAAGGTTATTAATAAATCAGAATTCGATTTCCTGATTAATTTGAGTGCAAAAATTGCAATTCCCAAGATACACAAGAACCCCAAGAAACCACCAGGCAGACCGATAGTGTCTGGCGTTGAATGCTTAACTGAAAATCCTAGCAAATACGTAGACTCTATTCTACATGATTTTGTAATTACATTAGCATCACATGTCAAAGACACAATAGATGTTCTACTAAAACTAAATGATGTCTCGGTCAGTAACAAAGCATTACTGGTGTCGCTTGATGTTGAATCTTTATATACCAACATCCAACATACAAGAGGTATAGAAGCAGTCAAATATTTTTTGGCAAAAAGAGGTGCCCAATACCTAAGCCATAATGAGTTCATATTAGAACTGTTGGAGTTTGTGTTGACGCACAACTATTTTGTTTTCCTCAACAAGTTCTACCAGCAGATATATGGTACAGCTATGGGCACAATATGTGCCCCCACATACACAAATCTATATCTTGGCTGGTGGGAGGAACAGATGTTTTTTGCTGACAAAATGAATAAATATACTAAACACATTGAATTGTGGGTACGCTTTATCGACAATATCAGAAATGATATGGGGCTATACTTAAAATCAGAAATTAATGAGACTGAAATTACTTGTTTGGACTTAAAAATTTAAAAGTTAGAAGATGGCAAACTTCAAACCACCAAATACAGAAAGCCCACTGCCACAAATAGCTTATTACAAGCAAACAGCAGTCATCCAATAGCCCTAATCTCAGCGATACCTGTGGGGCAATATTTAAGAATCAAAAGAAATTGCTCCAGTCCAAATGACTTTGAGAAAGAAGCTAGGGAGCTTCGATATCGTTTCAAAGAAAGGGGATATAAGAACAAAATCCTTAAAAGAGCATATCAAAGAGCAAAGGATGTGGACAGAGATTCACTGTTGATGGAGAAAAGTAAACAATCTGATGAAGTGGTTATGTGCATTGGTACGTATAATGAAAAATGGCATGAAATTAAAAAAATATTTAATGATCACTGGAAGATTCTTCTGGATGATGAGGATCTAAGGTCTTTCCTAAGTAACCAGGCACAAATCACTAGTAGACAGTCCACAGATTTAAGGGATATGTTATCTAGAAGTCACTTGGAAGTTGAAAAGAGTAAGACTTGGTTAAACAAAACTAGAGGCTGCTTTAAATGTCTATCATGCAAAGCTTGAAAATACGTAAACACCACCAAAACAACTACTGACATGCAAGTCAGTAGGGGTGATATGAGGTATGTGGGTAAAACCTGCAGAGAGCTCAGACGTACGTTACTGGAACATATATATATACTGTAGCATAACTAAAGAATATGATACACCGGTAGCCAACCATGTAAATTCAAAACACAATAGAGATCTTAATAGTATATCTTTCATAGCTATTGACGGTGTGAAGCATAATATTAGAAGAGGTAATATTGACAAGGAACTTCTAAAAAAAGAAGCCTAGTGGATTTATACACTCAAGACTAAAACACCTTTGGGTCTTAATAATGGCTTCACCTTTACACCATTTATTTAATTATTTTGAAGATTAGAGAGTCCTTTTATTAACCTTTTATTATATCATACCCTAGAAGATGATTCCATTATATATATATAAATACATATATTACCCAGAAAACTGGGGACAATATTAACAGATGAACAACTTTATAAATTTGTTCTAGCATATTTATAATGCATTAATTGGTCTCTAAATTAGATATATAGTAGTATAATACAACATCACATATATAGTTGTCAGCAATACGGGTTGTTGCTAACCCAATGCAAGTCCGCCACAGTTGCTGACAAGGAGCGCCAAAGGCTGGAGGAGATTAGCGCCATAGGCCCTCATTGCCTATGACCCCCTACGGTTTCGCGAGGGTCCTCATTTGCGGAGGTGGAGGCTCTACGGCTCCTCACAACCCCTTACAAAGACCACACAAGCAGGACTTTAAAAAAAAAAAAACACGCAATGACTAACTACGGACTTACACAAAAAATAACATAACATAAAAAATTGCGGAATTACACAAAAACAATTAGGACCGGCGGAGGGTAGGCATCTCCTTCATTAAAGATCCACAATGCTATAGCATTATCTCATTTGTTGGGATGGAATGACCCTCATATAAGATATATTTGGAGGAAAACAGAAGACAATGTACTACATTATATACAGTATCCCTCAAAAGTGAGTACAACCCTCACATTTTTGTAAATATTTTATTATATCTTGTCATGTAACAACACTGAGGAAATGACACTCTGCTAAAATGTAAAGTAGTAAGTGTACAGCCTGTATAACAGTGTAAATCTGCTGTCCCCTCAAAATAACACACAGCCATTAATGTCCAAACTGTTGGCAACAAAAGTGAGTACACCCCTAAGTGGAAATGTCAATATTTTATGTGGCCACCATTATTTTCCAGCACTGCCTTATCCCTCATGGGCATGGAGTTCACCAGAGCTTCACAGGTTGCCACTGGAATTCTCTTCCACTCCTCCATAATGACATCACAGAGCTGGTGGATGTTAGAGACCTTGCTCTCCCCCACCTTCCATTTGAGGATGCCCCACAGATGCTCAATAGGGTTTAGGTCTGGTGACATGCTTGGCCAGTCCATCACCTTTACCTTCAGCTTATTGGTCAGTGGTCATCTTGGAGGTGTGTTTGGGGCGTTATCATGTTGGAATACTGCCCTGGTCTAAAAAAGGCTGTGGTAAGTTTGGTACCCTGTTGCATATGTGGTGGGATTGTGTGAAAGTCCAACCTTTTTGGAAACAGTATAAAATACTACAGTTGGAAATTGATACATTGTTTCCTCAATGTAAAATTTGATATATCACATTTTGCTGGTAGCAAAGTGGGTCTTCATTCATTTTTGGAAACCTAATTGGATTCCCTCCTGGTCAAAGGTGGAATCATTGCAAAAAATAGAGAATTGTGAATAGATTGGTAATTTTATGCATCTATAAAAAATGTTTACATATGAAATGGCAATTTTGGGACCTGTATATGAAACAATAATATATATATATATATATATATATATATATATATATATATATATATATATAAATATATAAATATATATTTTTTAAGATGATTTGCTTCCTTTGTACAGATACTTTCAGTTAAGTCTTTATGTATGTCTTTTGTCCTATTTTTTCAGTTATTATTTGGATAGATTGAAAATTTCTGAAAATGATGAAATATAAATATGACACTATATTGACCTATTTACCATAGATGTCTAATATAGCTATATTTTTTTACAGTTCTGCAATTAACAGTGGTTTCTAAGCCAGATACATGGACAACATTATGATTTTGTAGTTTTGCAAACATCATTTTAAATATTGTTTTTTATTGGTTGATAGTAACTTAATTTAAAAATGACACACCTCTGATATTAAAGAAAACAAAACATTTATTCACCAGAAGGATTGGTTATTCTCACTAATTCTAAATGCCCTTTGAATGGAATGTACTCCATAACATAATTTGAGATAATGCAATGGAATTATAGATATCTTAAATACACAGATAGGCCAACCCCCCTCCTCTATTCTCTGTTTGGTAATTGATAACGAAATTCTGGATCTTTTCCCCTCCAGTATAAATTTATCTATACATTTTTGAAATTTCTTTAGCCAATATTTTTGCAGTTTTTCTGGTCTGAGTCTAAAATGGGTATGACAGCTTGGGAATTATCAGAATTTTTGTGACCGCTATTCTTGCCATCCACGATAACTAAATCTCCTTCCAATCCAGCATTATCTTATATATATTTTTGAAGGCTCTAGCTAAGTTTTCTTTCAGAATATTATTTATATTAAATGATAGATAAAAACCCAAATACCAAATTATCTGTATCCCAATTATATGGGTATCTGTCTTGCAAATATGCTTTCTCTTCCGGCTTATTGTCCAACTACAAATCGTCGTCACAATGTTTGCGTGGTCCGTACGACTTAGCAATGAGTGCCGCAGGCGCTCATCGCCGGTGAGCCTCGTGTAGCGAGGCGAGCCGTTAAACTTAGGCAATGAGCGCAGAAGGTGCTCATTGCCGGCAAGCCTCATGTAGCAAGGCGCGCTGTAAAACTCGGAGCGTGATGAGCGCCACAGGCGCTCATCGAGGCTCTGTTAAACTCGGAGCACTTACTCATTGCTGGCGAGCCTTGCATAGTGAGGCGAGCCGTTAAACTCGGAGCACTTAGGCAATGAGCGCCGAAGGCCGCGAGGCGAACCGTTAAATCTGGAGCACTTTTAGCGGGACTTAGCCAAACAAAATACGAAACGAAAAAAATACGAGACGCAGGACTTAGAAAAAAAAAGATACGAGACCCAGCACTTAGAAAAAAAGAAGATACGAGACGCAAAAAATTACGAGATTAGCGGCCAAACCAAAAACCCGAAAAAAACCCTAACTACACCTAAAAAAATTACAAAAACATCACAGACAGCATGGGGCAACAGCCAGGACGTCTGTGAGTGAGGTGGAATGCGAATTAAACTCGATTTAGACGATTTTTGCAAATCAAAAATCGCCTAAGCGAGAAACAACGGATTTCCCACCTAAAACAACGGTTTTGTCTCGCGCACGCAGCCTATATATAGGGCACTCTTGACACAGAACTGACACTTTCTCCTCAGGTGATGACAGTCTGACTGTACATTTTCTGCTGCCGGAAAATCAAAAGAGATTGTTAGCTCTTCAGGATACTGCTTGATGAATATTAAATTAAAAAAGGTACATTATATTAATAATCATTAATAAATAATGAATGAATTAATTATTCATTTAAAAAAATTAATAATTTGAGGAAACAAGAATTGAAGCCTGATTTAGTTTAGCAATACTTTCATGCTTACCTGTTTGTAAGATATTAATTAATTGAATAATTAATTAATAATGTACTTTAATTAATTAATTAGTAATTAGTAATCATTAAGAAAAAAAGGTTAATGTTTATTAATACATGATTCATTAATTATTAATGTACATTATTTAATTAATTAATTTTCAGTAATCATTATAAACCCCCCAAAAATGTATACAATGCCTTTAGTTTAGGAATATATTAATGCTTACATCTTTAGATTATATTTAGTCAGTGATTAATTTATTATTAATGTACATTAATTTATTAATCTGTAAAGACTAGGATTAAAAAAAGGTTAAAAAATAGTATCTTTTAAGATGCACTGACATATCTGTGATTATGTGGATTGACTAATAGGAATTAATTCAAATATTACAAAAGCTTTCCATCTTTTTTTACACTTTCAGTGACGCTGCAGCTGAATCAAGATAGAGAGTGACGTTTGCAGCCTTTCAAAAACATAAACAGCACCTTTACAGGAATATCATTAAATTATGTTCTTGGGGACAAAAAAAGGATTTAAGTCTTCTTAGTTGGAATTGATGACAGTTATTGATTAATTAATGTATATTAATATATTAGTTAATTAATAATTAGTAATCAGGACCAAGAAAATGTTGCTCTTTAACAATACATTGATGAGTATTGCTTTTATGTTTTCAATCTATGCTAATATATTTGTGTTGATGCTGATTGATTGATAGGGACGAAGCAACATATTACAAATTATTTTTATTTTTTTGGACAGTTTCAGCGTACCTGCAGCTGACTGAACACAGAGAGTGACGTTTGCAGGCATTCAACAGCATAAGGATAACCGTGACAGGTATAGAATTAAATGATATTCCTACAGCAAAAAAAAAAATGGAAATGTATTTTAATTTGAATTGATAACACTAATTGATTAATTAATGTATATTAATATATTAATTAATTAATAATTAGTAATCATTCTAAAACAAAATTTTGATTTAACAATACATTGAGGAACATGCTTTTATGTTTTGCATCTATGCCAATATATGTGTGTTGCTGGTGATTGACTGATAGGGATGAAGCAAAATATTAAAAAGGATTTCAATCTTATTTATTTAATCGGAGAGTGACGTTTGCAGCCTTTGAACACCATAAAGATCACCTTGACAGGTATATCATTTAATTATGGAGTTAGGGAACAAAAAAGGCTACATTAAATGTTGCTAAAAAATGGATAACAGTTATTGATTAATTAACGTATAATAATTAACGTATAATAACGTATAATAATATTTCACTTAATTAATAATTAGTCATCATTTAAAAAGAAAATATTTGCATTAAAAGTAAGAACAATTTTTAACATGGACTTATATATCTGTCTTACAGCTGATTTATGTACATTTGTTTGGGAAATATTAATTTCAAGGTTCAAGGGGAATAAATAGAAAAAAGATAGTACTCAAATATAGGCCGCACCCGTAAAATTGGAGAGAAAAAGACTCTCAAAGTGATCAGCCATTGCAAGAAACAGGCTTTCTAATTAGCACTGTAGCTTCTTTTGCATGTAACAGGCTTTACAGGATGTTAGAATCACTAAAACCGTAAATCGCTATTCAATACCGGAGTCTCAAGCACGAAAATCGGCACCCTTAACTCGCAATCACGCAAATCGGCAGTCATTTTGCGTTCGCGAATAGAAGCCGCACACCTAACAAGCAAAGTTCGCAAATCGGCAATGATTTTTTTTATGGTCGCGAATATAAGCCGCACCCGTAACTCGCAGGCTCAAAAATCGAAAAAAAGGTGCGGCTTATATTCGGACCAATACGGTAATAATAAGATAAAAAACAAGATGAGGTTAGAAGAATTTAGAAAAAAAATTACATTTTAATAAGCACTTAAATATATGGAGTTCATTCAATCAAGAAGGAATGTAATTCAATGATTAAAACTTATTTTCATGTTATTTGGCAAATTAATCTCAAGGATTTGGACACAAAGAACTGCAAATTCAAAGGTATATGATTTTACCATGCCCTTATGGTTTGGGATTGATGACACTTAATGATTAATTAAGAAAAGTATATTAGGGATTCATAGGGAGCGATATAACCACATAGCATATTATTTAAAATTAACATTTTAGGGAATAAACATCTATCCAAAAATAACGTATGAATAAAAAAAAATAAGAAAAGTGTTTATATAGTGCCAGATTGATTGGAACAACTTGCAAATAAATTAGGTTTTTAGGATGTAATAAAAAAAAAAAACGAAGATGAAGGTGGTTTGGAGATTTTAATTGGTCATTACAATAAAAAAAAGAAAAAGAGGAACATATATATATGCTTAAGTAATTACATTTGAAAGAACATCAATTAGACATCATCAGCCTTATTAAATTGCAATTCAGTAAATTTAAAAGGGCTCTATTTAAGCACATCGCATATTTTTTTTACAGAGGTTTTTAGTTAGTGAACTTCTATCCACAAGCAAGGTCTTCACTAACTAAAAACTTCTGTAAAAAAAATATGCTATGTGCTTAAATAGAGCCCTTTTAAATTTACCAATTCACAATTTAATAAGGCTGCATATCTACATTCATTGCATCTTTAAGAAAATTGAACATTCTTTTAGAACACATCTATACTTTGATAATAGCTGTTTATGTTTGATCTTCTTTATGACAATATAAGTAACTTTTTAGGTTTCACATTGATCTCATTTTTGGATTAATTCACTAACATATATTCATTTAGTAATGAATTGATAATTCAGTAGTCAAAATATATGTGCAGGCCTTTGCTATTTAATGTATGTCAATAAAAAATGACAAAAATGGTTTCATTTATTGCATCGAAAAAGGAAAAGATTTTAAAATGTTTGCATTCTTTAATTAATCCGATTTACTTTTAGAATGAAACCAGCAACAAACAATATGTACAGAAAACAAAACAAAAAGCAAATTACATCTCTATTTACAATTACAGATTACAATGGCGGATAATGGAGAAGAAAACATTGAACGCAAAAGAAGATTGTCAAGGGAAAGGAAGCAAAGGTGGAGAGATGCACAGTCACCTGAAACTTCCCAACGCTTAAGAGAAGAAGACCGACAGAGACTTTTAAATAAAAGAAAAATGAGTAAGAAAGCACAAAGTGATTGTGCTGGGGCTTCCAAGAAACGAAAAAGTAAACTAAAACATGTCTGTGAAACATTGCCCAATAATACTATATTGCCTACTGACACCAATGTTCAGACACATGTAGATATAGAAAGTTGTAGTGATATCTATGTTGAGGAAGTGCATGAGAATGTGTTTAGTAGAGCACTAAACGTAGACACTCATTATTGTGGATTACTTAATGTTGTTTGTCAGTTTTGTGGGGTCTATCATTTTCTAAAGGAAAGAACAACTGACAGAGATTTCATTAGTTGCTGTCAGATAGGAAAGGTAAGACTTCCACAAAGACACCCATTTCCAGACTACTTACAAAGTTTCATGAGCGATCCAACATTTTCAAATTAAACAAATAAAAAAAAAACATAAGGTCTTATAGCAGTGCAATTTCATTTGCTTCAATGGGTGAAACATTAGCCGAAAATGTACCAGGACATGGTCCTTACTGTTTTAGAGTTCAAGGACAAATTTACCACCGAACTTCACATTTACACCCACAAGAAGGAGAGCAAAGGAAATGTGCACAGTTATATATGTCTTAGATACAATGGAATCTGTTGAACAAAGAATGACGCTTCCAGAAAATAAACAGTGTTTGTGCAAAGTCTTTGAACAGCTGGATAAAATTATGGCCAACAACCCATACAGTCAAGCATACAAACAATTAGCAAAGCTTGAAAAAGAACAACAGGAACATGCTCAAAGACATCAATTGACAATGCCAAGAGTAAATATGGTGTTAAAAAGAGATCGCAACACTGATCAAAGACGCTATAATTTACCAACAGTCAATGAGGTTGCCATGGTTTTTAAAAATGAAGATGGTGAACCACCTTTTCAGCTGGATATTAGAATATATCCATGCAATGAAGAACAACCTTTTATAAACATAAATATATTAAGTTGTAATTTAGATCCAATGTCATATCCCATTTTCTTTCCAAATGGTGAACCTGGATGGGAACCAAAATTACAATTGCAAAGTTATCCCAATAGTAAAGTTCGTGTTAGATGCAATATTTCTATGCTGGAATATAAAGTGGCACAAACTGCTATTCGGGATTCTTTTAATCCAATTTTAAGTGGGGGCAAACTCACTCAACAATGGATTATTGATTCCTATCTGCAAGTTGAAGCAAATAATCACAATTTCTTAACATTTCAACAAAATTAGCTACAAGAACAGTATTGTGGATTGATGGATGATGTCGCTGAATTGGCTAACAACAGAGACATTCCAGCTGGAAGAGCAATTATTTTGCCATCCACTTTCCAAGGATCTCCTCTCAATATGCGAGAAAGATATAATGATGCCATGGCTATTGTCACAAAATTTGGAAAACCAGATTTATTCATTACATTCACATGTAATCCTAAATGGCCAGAGATCAAGGAAAATTTGAATCTGGGAATAACTACTTCTGACTGACCAGATTTAGTGGCAAGAGTATTCAAAATCAAACTCAATTCATTAATACGTGATATAACTAAAGCACAGTTATTTGGAAAATATGTGGCTGTTGTTTATACCATTGAATTTAAAAAAAAGGACTGCCACATGCTCACATACTTTTAATCCTGCAGGAAAAAGATAAGTTGAATATTGTCATTACTGCAGAATTGCCAGAGCCAGAAAAATATTCCAAACTTTGGGAGATTGTTACACACAGAATGATTCATGGGCCATGTGGAAATATGAATCCTAATTCTCCATGTATAGAAAATAAAAAAATGTACTAAAGAATTTCCTAAACAATTTCAAATGCAAACTTATGGGAATTGTGATGGATAACCTTTGTATAAAAGAAGACATGGACAAACAGCTATTATCATTGGACAAAAGGTTGATAATAGATTTGTTGTTCCATACAATCCACATTTGCTCATCAAGTACAATGCACACATACATGTGGAAGATTGCACTTCTATTAAATCAATCAAATATGTGTATAAATATATATACAAAGGATATGATGCAGCAACTGAAAAGAAAAATCCAATTTTACATGACGAACTTTCAAATTATTTAGATGCTTGCTATGTCAGTGCTCCTGAAGCAATGTGGCGGCTTCTGAAATTTGAGATGCATGATCGGTCACATGCTGTCTATCGTTTAGCTGTACATTTGCCTCAAAGTCAGTTTGTTTGCTTTACTGCAGGTAATGAAAGAACTGCCTTAGCTCAAAGTGAACACAGAGATACAACACTTACTGCATGGTTTAAATTAAACTGCCAGGATACGCAGGCCAGACAATTTTTATACATTGAGATTCCATGTCACTATGTATTTGTAAATGGTCTATGGCGACAACGAAGAAGAGATACACATAACATTTATACAAATTTATACCGTCAGTCCAAGGGACATTGAACTTTGTGCACCGGGAATCCATGTTCCCGGTGCACAAAGTTTTGAACATTTACGCACAGTGAATGACATCGTTTATGATACTTTCCTATTAGCTGCAAGACATCAAAACTTCATAGCTGATGATACAGAATGGGAGAGGTGTCTGGAAGAAGCAGCACTATGTCAAATGCGAAAGCAAATGAGACAACAATTTGCATTCATCTGCATCTTTTGCAATGTACCTGATGCATTTACTTTGTGGGAAACATTTAAATTAAACATGTCTGTAGACTTCTTGAAACATTACAATGAGCCAATAGCACTGTTAAAAACTTTAATGGAAATTCAAGAAATATTGTTTGCTCATGGATTAAATTGTGCAAGTTTTAATTTGCCTGATCCAGGACTTATAGATGACATCAACTTTGATGATTATGACACTGAGCTACAAAAACGAAAAACTGAAGAAAAACTGGCAACTTTAAATACTTTACAGTTACAAGCATTTAATGCCATCACAAATGCTACAGATGATGAAATGGTCAAAGACCGGTATTTCTATCTAAACGGCCCGGGTGGATCAGGTAAAATGTATCTGTATAGTTGTTTAATGAGTTACATTCGAGCACAGGGTCAGATAGCTATGAAGTAAACTGCGGAAAATATTTATACATCTCAAATTAGAATTAAATATGAGATCCGAAGGCCAAAATGAATTCAATGATTGGCTCATTCAAATTGGAGAAGGAAAACATCCACATGATTTACCCAATGATACCATTGAAATTCCATCACAAATGGTTTGCAAGGAATCACTCATATCAGCAATCTTTCTAAACACTCTGAATAACGACGATTACTCAGACATTGCAAACAAAGTGATATTAAGATCAAAAAATATAGATGCCTTGAATCTAAATAACAACATTTTAAAATGTATCAATGCACCACAAATGAATAATTACAGTGCAGATTCAGTTCTGGTTAATGATAAAGACAGTGAATCAAATTTTAGTATTGAATGTATTAATTCTTTAACCGCATCTGGAATGCCACCACATGTTTTGCAATTGAAAAAAGTGGCAAATATGAATCCAAAAAAAGGACTTTGTAATGGGACCAGATAAATTGTGCACAAGTTAAAAGATCATTTTTTACATGCAGAAATTATGACTGGGACCCATAAAGGTGAACAAGTTTTTATACCAAGAATTGATTTAGCTCCAAGTGAGAGTGGTTTGCCTTTTGTCCTTCAAAGGAGACAATTTCCAGTTATCATGGCATTTGCCATGACCATCAATAAATCCCAAGGACAAACTTTTAAGTCTGTGGGTATTTTTTTTACAAGAACCTGTTTTTGCACATGGACAACTCTATGTTACTTTTTCAAAGTGCACAAATCCAGTTACAATTAAAGTTTCAGTTGAAGACAACTCAAGTCATGGTGATCTACTACACAATGGCCGTATTTTTACAAAAAATATTGTGTACTACGAGGTTTTGTAATCACAGATAATAGTGGTTTCATTTGAAAGAAGAAATTAAAGGTCAATTGCCCTCTTCTTAGTGGAACACTATTTCAGTTACACAAATATGTCAACAATTTCAGAAAATGACAGTAATAACCAACACAAAAAAAAAAAAAAAAAAAAAACGGACTTACATCACATATCACATATATAGTTGTGAGCGTACGAGTTGTTGCTAACGCTGCGGGCTCGCGTAGCGAGCCCGCGGCCCTCGCGAAGCGAGGGCCGCGACTCGCGTAGCGAGCTGCGGCCCTCGCATAGCGAGGGCACTGCCCGAGGGTCTCAGTTGCTGGCATGGAGCGCCGTAGGCGCTCCATGCCAGCACCTGAGGACCTCGCAAAGCGAGGGCCGCAGTTGCTGGCATGGAGCGCCGAAGGCGCTCCTTGCCAGCAACTGCGACCCTCGCAAACTTCACGTCGCAACCCAAACAGTACGACACACACATTACGACACTCGCAAACAACATACGACACACGTTCACACACATTACGGACTCGCAACACTCGGACGCAACTCGCGAACATTACAAAATGTAAAACACAATACATACACACACCACATACATAAAAAACTTACCTACACCAAGAGGGAGCACCCAGCACCTCAAAAATACAACTTACACCTCGATTTTACTCGAAATAAAACAGTTTAGAGACTAAAAAAAAATCGAAGCGAGAGAAAAAATGGCCGCCGAACAAAACGAAAACGAGGCTACAGCACTCTAAACTCGCAAAACACCACAAGAAACTCGCAAAACACCACAAAACACCTACGGATATTCCGATACAAACGTATACCACACATTACTCGCCATTTTACGCCAATGCGGAAGTACATGACAACGGTTTGGGCTCGCGCACGCACAGTGTTACACTGCACACATTCAGCACGCTTACACAGCAGATCCACACCACTAATGCTGCAGCAACATCAAAACACATTCACAGCTCTTCCACACAATGCTTTAAAATAGGTAAAGTATATTCATTTATTAATGTATTATATATTTCATTATTACACACTAAACAGCATTAGCTACCTTACAATTTCATTGCCGTCATTTTTTGACGGGCAATTCGCTAGTACAGAAATAAAAGGCTGCTGTGCTCTTTGAAAGGAAAACAGTTTCAAGGAAAATTAAAAAATTTAAATGTATTGGAAGTCAGTTTAGACATGATTGGCTCCACAAAACAATAAGTTTGCATTTTAGAAATTGTTTAACATTTTATATGTTTCATACAGGTTTGTAAGCTTAAAAATATGTTTGAAAAGGACTGATAGGTTGATGCATTCTTTGTAATTAAGGTTTAATGTTAGTAGCAGCATCATCATTTCTACACAAATTAATATGGTGCATGATATATAGATTATTGAGCCAGTTAATGGAGTCAGGAAGGAATTATTTTTGGAGAACACTTTCAAAAAAATGTACACAGTTAAATTACATTTATTGAAATTTGCCTTCCTCTGGATTCAATATTCAAGCTCAATATAGTTTAAAATAAATTAAGGTTAAATGTTAGTATCTTATGTTCATGTTTGCATTGTTAGCATTGTATGTTCAAAAGTTTGCAAAATTCATTTAGTAAATGTTAAAAAAGATTTATATCATTTGCAGCAGAAACATTTGTTAACAAAATTCATTGTATAATTAAATAGAAAATATTCATCCAGGAAGAAATCCGATCACCATTTAATTGGGTCAGGAAGGAATTAATTTTTTCCCCTTTTGAGACAATTGGCTAAGTTGCAATGTTTTTACCTATGTGTTTTAACAGGAGTTTAAATTAAAGTTTGTATGTTAAAAAGCATTCTGTCATGGTTGAAGAGACTCATTTACAAAAAGTTCAACAATTTCATGTTAGTATTGGTAAAAATAAAACCTTACATACTGTTTACAATGTGACTTGAATATTAGAAAACTTAATGTCATGGTTTAAAAAACGTTTTCAGAGAAATTTGATGGATTGTTATATTATTATTCCATACATGACAATTAAAAAGTTTGATATGGTTTAACAGTACATTGTTAAAAAAAATTAAAAAAATGAAAGAAACATTTTTGTACTTCTTTGTAGATAAGAAAAATATTTAGAGTGTTAGAGAATCACATTGTGTCACAAACAGCATTTCCAGCTTTAAAATTCTATTGACCGTCATTTTTGACAGGCAAGTCACTAGTTATTATTATATTATCCTTCTGCCGATTTATTTTAAAGTAAGATACAGTTCCCAAATCATTTAATACTTCCTCTAATTTTGCTAAAGAGCGATCGAGATTAGTAAGGGTAATTACCAGATTATCTGCATATAATAAAGTTTTATATTCCCCGGCACCAATTTGTATTCCTTTTATTTCCTTGGTCATTCTGATTTTTTCAGCCAACCGTTCCATAAATAGAATAAACAACATGGGGGACAGGGGACACCCTTGTCTTGTGCCATTTGTTATGGAGAAGAAATCAGTTTCGATATTGGGACCAGAAATCTTAACTCTTGGATTAGAATACAAAGTATTCATAATATTGGTGGCAAAATCTTCTAAGCCAACTCTGTGCAATACAGATCTTAAGAAGTCCCAGCTGACCCTGTTGAATGCTTTCTCAGCATCCAAAGACAGGGCAAGCATAGGACCTTCTCTTCACACACCCACTGATAAAACATCCAAAAGTCTTCTGACATTGTCTGTCCCTTGCCTACCCTTCACAAAACCTGACTTGTCCATATGAATCAGTCTGGAAATAACCATAGAGAGTCTATTGGTCAGTATTTTAGAGTACATTTTCAGTTCATAGTTTATCAAAGCTATTGGTCTATACTTTTTTTACTTCATTATCTTTACCTTGTTTTGCTATATTTAATAATTTGGCCTCTGTTAGTTCTGATAAGATTTCCCCTTTCTCTTTAATTTCATTAAACATATACGCTAAGGGCCTCATTCTATTAGCGGCCGCAGCCGTTGCGGGGCCGCAAGGACCGGCCGCAAGCTATTCGGCTATTCTATTCCCTTACGGCCGGGGGCTCCGGCAGGCTTGCGGCCGGTGCCTTGCTATCTCTTGCGGCCGCTCGTGCCAGAGGAAAGCCTTTGATTTAAAACGGGCGCAAGAGTTTCGGCCGTAAGAAATTCCTATTTGCAATTCAATTGCTCCGGGAAACCTCTCTGCAAGGCTAAAAGCGAGCCGCAGCTTACTTGCAGGAAAGAGGTCCCGCTAGCACCAATTAAGCACATAAAATAGCTCAAATAAAGCCATCCTGCACTTTGAGAAGACTATAAAGGGATTTTAGGTGTTAGAAAAAATAGCACATAATTACCCTATACTCAAATCCGTAAAATATTTTATTTTTAATATCCGTAAAATATCCATGTAAAAAGTCCAGAGTGCTTGGAGCACTTCAGACCTGCCCACGCCGCAGCCGGAAAATAAACAGTTAATTTGAACTCGGGTTTGGGCTGATGTGCAAGCTTGAGAGTGGGTTACTTTTAATCCTCATGTCCCCCAATATGATCCCTAGCATTTACAGAGCTGTACAGTGCAGGCTTGAATTTATTTTTGCGTTTATAGATTTCACAGCTTACGGCCGGTTTCAAGATATACGGCCGACCGTAAGAGGAGATCCTTGCGGGGCCGTATAATAGAATCGCGAGTTAACAGAACCCCCGCAAGGAATCGCAGCCTTACGGCCGATTTACGGCCGGTAATAGAATGAGGCCCTAAGTATTTTATGAGAAAATCCGAAAAGGTTACGTAATACAATTTATCGAGCCCATCTATTCCGGGTGCTTTATTGTTTTTACTATCTTTAATCACCTCTGCGATTCCAGTCTCCAGTTTCTATTTACAAATTTACTATTTGCACCTTTTATTTTTACACAGATTGGGGAGTGATCTGAGATGGCACTAGTGTAGATTTTTGCCTCTGTTATGTCATAAAGAGTCGAAACATCCCTCAAAAAATAATTGATTCTTGAGTGTGTACGGTATTTTTTAGAATGTGTATGATATTTTTTAGAAAATCATGTAAAATCTCTCTCTTGGGGGTGCATCGTTCTCTATATATCGTACAAACCCATATTGATCAACGTTTTATTTCTATTCAACGCATTTTCTGCCAATATATGCTCTACTTTCTTATTGGATATTGATGATCTATACTTGGACAGGTCTAATATGAGATTGAAATCTCTGCAGATTACGGCTACCCCTATTCTTAGCTTATTGACTAAATGTAAACATTTTTTTACATAACTTTCTTGATTTTTATTTGGTACATATATATTAAACAATGTAAAACATTTCAGCCTTATTACATTACAGCCTTGTAGATACAAGGTTTGTTCTTAAGCCCTACGTGCTGAAAATTTTAAAAAGTTACAACACTATTAAATTAGCCCTGCTGCGAGCAACGTGTGAGCTATGCAGCACGGCCATCTGTGTCAACATGTACATGAGGAGTGACAGCCTGGAGATGATCTCACAGTCTCCCGCAAATCATCAATTGCTGTTGGGGTACTGAACGGGACCTCTGCGGCAGTCCTACATACAAGCCCTGCCATGGGGGGTACTCCAAGTTCCCCCCCAGCACCTAAAATGAACCCTCCTCTATGCTGGGGTTCTCCATTGGGACCCCCGAAGTGACCCCACATTAACCACTTGCTGCAGGGGTACATAGGGACCCCCGCAGCCCCCCCACATTAACCCCTTGCAGCGTGGGGTCACCGATCAGCATAGATCAGGCCCCTGCTGCATTTAAGAAATTCTAATTCCCTGCAGCAGTTTATTAAATGGCCCGTGGGACACTATTAGCTAATCCAGCCTTGCGGGTCCTTAAAGGACAGTAAAGGTCCTGAAAGGACCTGCGCTAAAAAATATTAAGTACCCCCCAGGCAACTAAAATTAACCCCATCACTCATGGGGCTCTATACAGAGCCTGGAGGACCCTCATGGCACTTATGGGGTTAATAATAGGCTTCCAATTGTCCTCTGAGGGTCTTCATAGCGCCTTGTGCGACTGATTGGGATATCTAGAGGCTTACAGGGGTCTGTATGGACCCTCATAAGTGATGGGATTAAATAGGGCTAGATGGGGTTAAATAGGCCCAGTTAGGGTTATTAGGTCCAGATAGGTTTAAATATGCCCAACTAGGGTTAGATTGGCCAGTAACGGTTAGATAGGCCCAGTTAGAGTTAGATAGGGTTTAGTATGGGTTAATGGGGTATAGTTAGGGTTAATAGTGTAGTGCAGTGGTTAGACTTGGTCATGAGGGTCCTGGAGGGCTTCATGGCACTTGTAGGGTTAACCTAGGGGTTAAAAGTGTCCTATAGGGGTCTATTTAATTTAATTGCTCACGTGGCTCTGTTTAAAGCCCCATGTGTGATGGGGTCATTTTTAGTTGACTGGAGGGTACTTATAGTACCCCCCATGGCAGGGGTTAATCATTTTTAGTGCAGGTCCTTTCAGGACCTTTACGGTCCTTTAAGGACCCGCAAGGTGAGAAATTTGAATTTGTAAATGCAGCGGGGTCACGATCGGTGCCGATAGGAGATCCCCGCTGCAAGGGGTTAATGTGGGGGGCTTTGAGGGTCTCTATGGACCCCTGCAGCAAGGTGTTAATGGGGACACTTTGGGGGTCCCGATGGGGACCCCCGGCATAGAGGGGGGTTAATTTTAGGTGCTGCGGTCGGGATTGGTTTATAGTGTGCCGCGAGTCTTTAAAAGGCAGGAAATTTTAAATTTTAAATGCAGCATTTAATGTGGGAGGGGGGGGGGGTCCCCCTATGGGCCCCTGCAGCAAGGGGTTAACATTGGGGAGATGAGGACCTCCAGCATTGAAGGGGTTAATGTAAGGCCCCCCGGCCTGATTGATGCAAGGGGATGTCTCTATAGGGACCCCTGCAGCATGGTGATGTGTTTAGGGAGCAGGGGGGAGCATCAGACCGCTGTGTCTGGCTGCTCCGAGGAGCCCTTGCTGACACTTTTTTTGTGCCCGTAGGGATTCTTCCGAGGTGCGAGGTTCACCTCATAGATTTATGGCTGCGTGTTACTACTTAGCTCTCTCAGAGCCTAGTCTCTGCTGTTTTTCTGTGTCATCTCACAAAGCAGGCTGCGAGGGACATATTGAGGAATCAGCCCTTGCAAACAGCAAAAAAATGTCTTTTGAAAGGACCGAGGGAACTACGAGGGCTAATTTAATGAGGTCCTTTATCGTTAATTAGACCCACCCAGATGATATATCTTCCTGACTCACCGCATTTACAGAAATGCTGCTTTACATCTAGGTTTTTGCTAAATAAAATGGATACACCCCTAGATCTACTATTAAAATGGGAGTCCACTCCGTATCCATAATTTTTATTATCTTGCAGATGCAAAAATGTACTTTATAAATGCGGTTCTTGAAGACAAAGTACAGTATGTCCACTTTTAATTTAGAATACTCTTTGAATGCAATCCTTTTTACCAGGGAATCCATAAGTTAACATTATGAGACAGGATGCTATATGTCATCTGATTACACATTCAGAACGTTGCCTTTCTCTGCCTTTAATTATGCACATTACTTTACCTCTTTAACATTTACTAACAAACATTCCACCACAAACATACCCTTTCAGCTGACCGCAACCAATGTTTTTTGTTGCCTTCATGCAAGGCTATTAAGCCGATTTACCGAAATGTAAGGCTATAAAAATGAAGGTGACCTCTTTTCTTATATCTAATCGGACCATTTATATTAAATTAACTTTCCCACCTTACTTGACTAGAGGATCTTCATATTTCATACATGCTTAAAGAGAGCTTTTATCACTTCCTAACTTTCTATTTCCAACTATCACCAACATATGTTCTGTTCTATAAAAATTAAAAACTTGAACCAATTCTAAAATAACTGTAATAAAATGTCTTCATTCTTTATTATATATTATTATTTAATTATTATTTAATAAATAAATAAAAACCCCTATATATTAAGTGTTCTTCTATCTTGACATTCCTTGTGTGATAAATAAACCACTAATTAAAAAACTATCTACTGTAATTTGGATCATAATTCTTAATATCTCAGTTTGTTAACACCTCTGCACACTCTTTAATAAAGTGAACTATGTTCCTACTAAAATCTCCAACTTCTATGTGTTAGGTATCCATCTGTCCTATAATCCTATTAAAACAGTGATATTAATCTAAGCTCCTTCAGCTTTGTTCTTAAATCTTTAATCTTAAATTTTAATACCCCACCTTTTTGACACCTTTTCGCCCTCTTTTACAGAGCTGATTTTGTTCCAACGAGAATCTCTCATAACCAATAAACGTACTGGAAATGTCCATTTGCAAAAAAGTCCTTCCATCCTCAATTTTTGCGTTTCCAAATTCTTTTCTTTTATGTAGTATGCTCGATGAGATATAAGAATACATTTTTATATTTTCAAATGAAGCGTTAAGAGTCTTAATTCTGTAACTCGCCCTTGTGACTTCTTCTTTAATAGAATAAAAATGCATTTTTACAATAACGTCCCTTAGTCCTTTAATTGCAATGTGTGAGGGTAATGTGAACCTATGTGCCGCATCAAAATGAATACCAGATTGTGGAAAGGTCGATACCAAGGAGATAAATAGATTAGTTACATATTGCTTCAATTCCTCATTAGAGACACTTTCAGGAATGCCTCTAATATGTAAATTACCCCTCATTGATCTATCCTCAAGATTGATAATTTTGTTATCAATTAATTAATGTTATTATTTATCTGGTCTTCCTAGTTAGTAGTGTAACTCTGGAGGGTGCTGTATTCACTTGACAGTTTAGCAATCCAATTTTCAAACTCTTCAGTCTTACCCTTTGATCTTTCAAGCCCACAAAAGATGCAATTGCTAAAATCGCAAATCGCTATTCAATTGCTACAATTCCTCAAGCCTGCAAATGTTTTCACACCGTAAATAGCAAATGTAGGATAAAATCCTACAAGTACTAGAGAAGACCCACAAGGGGGTTAAACACCTATTTGTAGTATTGTAAATGCAAATAAAAAATCAATACTGCACTGTCTTTTTTTCCAGTTCCTGGATCTTAGCCCATTAAAGGACAGACGACTTGGCTCCAGCCACTCCATTGCATCGTAATCTGCTCTGGCCCATTGTTAGCAAACTAAGTTAATCCCATCTGCCATATACTCTATCTAAGGTCTGGACCACTCAGACAGAGACAGCAGGATGTGTATTAGAAGGTAGCCCTATTGTTCTCAGGTGTCAGCTATCAAGGTACTGGTAGACCCCATGTGGGGTCATCTCCTGTAATTGTCTGCCACTCTCTCTCATTGTGACATTGTGTACACTCCCTCTGTATCTAACTGCTTTAAATATTGTTTGACTTTTCAAAATAAGTCAGCTCACTTTTGAGGCATATAGAAATCGTATGTCTCTTAGTTTGCTCCTGTTCTCCTGGATGGCTGCAGGGAGGTACTGAGAAACTCTGTAGGATCCTGCTGGGGTAGGTTTGACTGTAACAAGTCTTATCAAGCCCCCTAAGAAGAAGCAGATATGGAGTCTCTTGGTAGCCTGGAAGTGCTGATTTCTGATGCAAGGAACCTGACAGAAGCCAGATATCAGGGTACTGGAATTAAGGGGTTAATACATATCAGGCCACGCACATGGACTAAAACAGTATGATCATTCATTTTTATTTTTTTGCACATTGACGGATTGTGAGTCTGATCGCATATTGGTCTTCTAAATGCTAATTGATTGATGTTTAACTTCCATGTTTTACTAATATCATGATGACGGTCTCGTTTACTATTGGCTGTTTCTAAAATTATAGTTACGGACTTGCTTAATTGATCATGATCACGCTCTGAAATGATACTTATGATTGCATGGTTTACGGTGCAATTTAATTGCTCCGTAATTGTAGCAAATTTCAAGCCTGCAGACTTATGGCCTGTATAACGTAATTTGTAGGCTTGCAATTGAATAAGGCCCATAGATGCCAAAACCAACAATTTGATTTTTCCTTCATAGATTAGAGGGAGCAAAGGAGAAAACAAACAAAAAATCATAACAATTATAAAGAGATGGAGGAGCAGAAGGCAAGGAGTAGAAAACAGACCTAATAGGTCTAACCCCCCCACACCCCTATAAAAGACTATAAAAGGGAAGGCACGTAAAAAAAGTGAGCCCTCAGTGTACTTTAATGTACGTACCATTGATGTGAGAGGTGAACGTTGGCTGCAAAGGTGTGTGAGGGCCAACCAACACACTACAGTTGAGCAACTCACTGTCCAAGTGAACAAGGGGGCAATCAGATGTGTATCTAAAACAACAGTACTGTTGCTTATGGGGCTCCGAAGCAAACAGGTGGTCACTGCACCCATGCCAACGAGGGTTCATCTGCAGAAACTGCTTCAATTTGCACAACAGTACCAAAACTGGAACTCTTCTGAGTGGCAAAGGATTGACTTTTCTAATGAATCATGTTTTCTGCTCCATGCACTGGATGTTGGCGTGTCAGGCGCAAAACCTCTGATACCATTGTTGGAAGAACACAAGCTGGTGGCGGCAGAGTTATGGTCCAGGAAATGTTTTGTTGGCATTGTCTTGGTCCACTCATACCTCTGGAAGACACTCTCAACCAATTGTGTTATTTATCCATCCTTGCAGATCAAGTTCATCCATACATGTTGACTGTCCTCCCTGGAGCATTTGGGATCTACCAGCAGGACAATGATCCATGTCATATGGTCAGAATTGTTCTAGAGTGGTTGGAGGAGCATGATGAGATCTTTCAAGTACTTCCCAGGGCTCCAAATTCCCTGGACTTGAACCCAATTGAGAACCTGTGGGACCACATCAATCGCCATTTTCAGCATATGGATGAGCCACCACATACTCTTCAGCAGCCGGAGGTGCTTCAGTCTGCATAGCTTGCCAACCTTCCAGCATCTTATTGACTCACTACCACGCCGTCTAGCTGCTGTCCATGCTGCACAAAGCGGTTATTCTGGATCAAAATAAGGCGACTCCACCCTGTATATGTACACACACACATATATATATATATATATATATATATATATATATATATATATACATAGAGGGATGGTTTAGATCAATAATATATAATATGTTACGCCTTTCACACCATGCACCATTTTCCTAAAATACAGAACTGTAAGTGCAACAATAATGTATGGGGTTTCTGTCCACACAATTTAATTATTTTGAACAAACTAAACATAAGTGTAGAATATGCTTGCTGGACCATAATGAATTACATTTAAACCCACAATATTATCAGCAGGATTGCTATACAAAGCATTTTCAAAAATACCACAATTTAGTTGATAATGGTAAAATTAATTCTGACAATGATCAGGTCAATTTGACTTTGCACAAAGATAATTTAGTAGAAATCACATTACAGAGAGTAGGAAATGGATTTATGGATGCATTCTGCCATTTCCTGCTGTCTCAGTAAGATCATGTGAAATATGCTTAATGTTTAATATACTGTTGCATCAGATTATTGTACAAACTTTTGTGTCTGTAAAGGCTTTTTTTATAAAGGCGAGAACAATCTCTTTAAAGAAAGAAAACTCATATTTCACAAGAAATTTGCCACATGATGTTCAAAATACTTCAAAGGATAACATAATGGTTTGGATAAGTTTATCTTACTGAAAAGACAAGTAGAGCTAAATATTCCTATTTCCAGTGTTTTGCATTAGGGCTATTTATCAAACACAGTATAAGTTTTATTCCTGTGTGGAAAGTAGGCACAACAGAAAACAAAGGAAAATAGGATAGTTTTTTTTAAATAACTCTGCTTACTACCACTTAGCCCTGCTTATACCCAGCTTTCTATGAAATGGCTAAAATCTAGCCTCCTTTTATTTCATACCAATGTAGATCTTAGAAGAAAGCATTTTTTTCTTTACCATGTTATATATATATACCAGTATGCATCTGCATATTCATATCACTTCATAAGAAGTTTTTAAGCAAAGGATAAATACAAAATGATTAACAGCAAGTATTAAGCTTTATAAAAGAATTTACTGGTACTAATGTAATTAAGAACAAAGTTGGTTATATATATCTACCTCTACCTAGCTGTTTTTTACCATGGACAAATATCTCATATAACTAACTTTGTTCATAATTACATTAGTACCAGTAAATTCTATTATAAAGCTTAATACTTGCTGTTAATCATTTTGTATTTATCCTTTGCTTAAAAACTTCTTATGCCATAAATATATATTACTTACTATATACATTGTTGAATGTGAGGCTACAGTAAGCAATCCTTTACATTGGCCTAATGCTATATTGACTTTTTGCCCTACTCATATTGTACTAAATGCTTAAATTGCTAATGTCAAGCTAATGGCTCACAATTAGAGATGTCCCGGACAGTTCGCCCCTCGGACTATTCGCAGCGATTTTGGCTCTTTCGCGCTCGCAGCGGACGGCGGACACATGAGCTTTTCGGTCCGCCCCCTATTCTTTATCATTGAGGAAACTTTGACCCTGCAACTCACAGTCAGCAGACACATTCCAGCCAATCAGCAGCATACACTCCCTTCCAGAGCCTTCCATCTGAAGGACAGCATCCATTTTAGAATCATTCTGAAGCTGCATTCGTTGTGAGAGGACAGATAGTGTAGCTGCTGGAGGTTTAATAGGGAAATAGATAGCCAGGCTGTGTATTTAGCTTCCACTACAGACCTAAAGGACTCATCTGATATCTGCTGCAAGGACAGCAACCCAAAAAGCCCTTTTTAGGGCTAGAACATCATTTTTTTTTTCCTGTGTAATCTAATTGCATATGCCTGCCTGCCAGCGTGTGTGTGTGACAGGCTAACACCTAACAGCTTATACATTGAAAACAACCATTTTTTTCCTGTAATCTAATTTCAGTTGCTTGCCTGTGTCAGGATCACAGCTAATATTCTACTCTGTTTCACCAGTCATAGTTGGTGTACCATACATTGAAAAAAAACAACCCTTTTTTCCTTTAATCTAATTTCAGTTGTCTACTTGTGTCAGGCTCACATCTAATATTCTGCTCTGTTTCACCAGTCATAGTTGGTGTACCATACATTGAAAAAAAAAACAACCCTTTTTTCCTTCAATCTAATTTCAGTTGCCTGCCTGTGTCAGGCTCACAGCTTATATTGTGCTCAGTGAAATAAAACAACACTTTTTTGACTGTAATAGATTGAATAGCAATTGCCTGCCTACAGGCGTGTGTGTGAAGCCTATTGCATCTACTCTGCCAACTTTTGCCAGTGCACAGTGATACGCCATATCTAGTGCAACCGTAGTGTACAGTGACATAAAACAACACTTTTTTGACTGTAATCGATTGAATATCAGTTGCCTGCCTACAGGCGTGTGTGTGAGGCCTACAGCGCCTTCTCTGCCAACTTTTGCCAGTGCACAGTGACACTCATATCTGGTGCAACCTAGTGTACAGTGAAATAAAAGAACCCTTTTTTTACTGTAATCGATTGAATATCAGTTGCCTGCCTACAGGTGTGTGTGTGAGGCCTATTGCGTCTACTGTGCCAACTTTTGCCAGTGCACAGTGCCACTCATATCTGGTGTCACAGTAGCTTGCACGCATAGTACCACTAATCGAAAAAAAAAAATGACAGGCAGAGGCAGGCCACCCCGCAGGGGCCGTCGTGGTCGTGGTGCTGTGATTCACTTTGGCCCTAGAATAATGCCCAGTTTTCAGAGGCCACGTACCCTGAACTTGAAAAGTTCTGAGGACATGGTTGACTAGCTAACACAGGACACCCAATCTTCTACAGCTTCCGCTCAGAACCTAGACGCACCATCCTCCTCCAGCTTAGCTTCGGGCATCTCTCCAGTTACCACTCGCCCGCCTGCCGCCACCACCAACACTAGCACCACAGCCGCTTCACTTGATCCGTCAGCAGAGTTATTTACACATCCGTTGGAAGACAGAGAGGAGGAGGAGACGAGTTGGAAGCAGGGGGAGGTCGTCGCAAGTAGCTAGTGGCACAGTCAGACAGCAAGCATCGGCACCCGGGGTCAGCCAGACGGCACGCCAGTCAACGCATGCTGTTGCCACCACTAGAATGCCGTCATTGCAGAGCTCAGCAGTGTGGCAATTTTTTTGTGTTGTCTGCCTGTTACAACAGCGATGCCATTTGCAACCTGTGCGAAGAGAAACTGAGTCGTGGGAAGTCCAACACCCACCTAGGTACAACTTCTTTGCGAAGGCACATGATGTTACATCACAAACGCCTATGGGATCAACACATGAGTACAAGCAGCACACAAAGTCAAAGCCACCATCCTCCTCCTGGTCCAGCATCTTCAGCCACGTCAACCACTGCTGCCCTGCTTGCCCTTCTCAACCATCCGCCACTCCGTGTCTCGCCCTGAGCAGTCCCTGCTCATCTGCCCACAGTCAGGTGTCTGTCAAGGACATGTTTGAGCGTAAGAAGCCAATGTCACAGCTGGCTTGTCTGAACTCTTAGCCCGCCAGCTTTTACCATACAAGCTGGTGGAGTCTGAGGCGTTCAAAAAATTTGTAGCTATTGGGACACTGCAGTGGAAGGTACCCGGCTGAAATTTCTTTGCACAAAAGGCAATCCCCAACCTGTACTTAATTGTGCAAAAGGAAGTAATGGCATCTCTGGCACACAGTGTTGGGGCAAGGGTCCATCTGACCACTGATACCTGGTCTGCAAAGCATGGTCAGGGCAGGTATATCACCTACACTGCGCATTGGGTAAACCTGGTGACGGCTGCCAAGCATGGAATACGTGGCTCTGCAGAGGAGTTGGTGACACCACCACGACTTGCAGGCAGGCCTGCTGCCACCTCCTCTACTCCTCCTACTCCATCCTCTTCCATAACCTCCTTGGCTGAGTCCTCTTCTGCTGCTGCTATGTCTTGCTCCACATCAACGGCACCCCCCCAGCTCCACAGGTACTATTCCCCATCCTGGATACGGCAGTGTCCCGCCGTCTTGAGGTTGACTTCCCTGAAAGCAGAGAGTCACACCGGACCAGCACTCCTGTCCGCCCTTAACGCACAGGTGACTCCGCACCAACTGGAGATCAGCAAAGTGGTTTGTGACAACGGAAGAAATTTGTTGGCGGCATTGAATTTGGGCAAGTTGACACATGTGCTGTGCATGGCACATGTGTGTAATCTGATTGTACAACGCTTTGTGCATAAGCACCCAGGCTTACAGGATGTCCTGAAGCAAGCCAGGAAGGTGTGTGGCCATTTTAGGCGTTCCTACACGGCCATGGTGCACTTTACAGATATCCAGCGGCGAAACCACATGCCAGTGAGGCGCTTGATTTTCAACAGCCCGACACGTTGGAATTCAACACTCCTAATGTTCGACCGCCTGCTCCAACAAGAAAAGGCCGTTAACGAGTATTTGTATGACCGGGGTGCTAGGACAGCCTCTGCGGAGCTGGGGATTTTTTTGCCACGTTACTGGACGCTCATGTGTAAAGCCTGTAGGCTTATGCGTCCTTTTGAGGAGGTGACCATTTGTTTTCTTCCTGGAGCGTGCCCTGCGAAGAGTGCTGGATCAGGCCGTAGATGAGCGTGAAGAGGAAGAGGAAGAGTTGTGGTCACAAACACCACCAGAAACAGTCTTATCAGCATCGCTTGCTGGACCTGCGTCAAAGCTGGAAGAGGATTGTGAGCAAGAGGAGTCAGAGGAGGAATGTGGCTTTGAGGAGGAGGAGGAAGACCAACCACAACAGGCATCCCAGGGTGCTCGTTGTCACCTATCTGGTACCCGTGGTGTTGTACGTGGCTGGGGGGAAGAACATACCTTCAGTGAGATCACAGAGGACGAGGAACGGGACATGACTAGCTCGGCATCCAATCTTGTGCAAATGGGGTCTTTCATGCTGTCGTGCCTGTTGAGGGACCCTCGTATAAAAAGGATGAAGGAGAACGACCTGTACTGGGTGTCCACGCTACTAGACCCCCGGTATAAGCAGAAAGTGCCTGAAATGTTACCGAATTACCACAAGTCGGAAAGGATGCAGCACTTCCAAAATAAATTAAAAAGTATGCTTTACACAGCGTTTAAGGGTGATGTCACAGCACATCGGCAATCTAACTAGCGGAAGAGGTGAACATAATCCTCCTCCTCCCACGACCACGCCGGCAAGGAGAGGATGCTTTACAGACATGTTGATGGAGGACACGCGGAGCTTTTTAAGTCCTATGCATCGCCACAGCCCTTTGGGGTACACACTCAGAGAACGACTCGACCGTCAGGTAACAGACTACCTCGCCTTAACTGCCGATATCGACACTATGAGAAGCGATGAACCCCTTGACTACTGGGTGTGCACGCTTGCCCTGTGGCCTGAGCTATCCCAATTTGCCATAGAACTTCTGTCCTGCCCCGCTTCAAGTGTCCTGTCAGAAAGGACCCTTAGTGCAGCAGGAGGTTTTGTCACTGAGAAGAGAAGTCGCCTAGGTCAAAAAAGTCTAGATTACCTCACCTTTATTAAGATGAATGAGGGATGGATCCCGCAGGGACTGACAGTGGGCGATACATTTGATTAAAAAAGGCCTGATAGATGAGCTGTCTTGAGCTAATAATGGTCCATACGCTGCTGTATTTTATCCCTGATATTTTATGCCGGATGACTTGCGTGACTTATCCGCCACCAACTAGGGTTCAAGATGCAATGTTTTAGGGCACTTTCTGCCTGGCAAACTAACATAAATTTTTCTGGTCGCTGCAACAATACCTAATTTTTGCATTTAAATTCTTTTATTGTCATAAGGCGTACAGCATGTAATGAAAAATAAAGCATTTTTGAACAGTCTTGCATAACAGTTGTGCAAAAATACATATTTACAATAAAGACATTTTGTGAAAGTTAGCTGGCTAGTCCTTCTTATTTTTACTTTTTAGGTTAATAATTGTTCTTATTTTTTACTGTGATTGCAATTTAAGAGATACCTAAAACATGGTAAAACAGACAATAGTAAAGAGTATATCTGCAGGAAACACCAAAGTCCTATTAGCTATCATCCCTCCAGCAGTATTAGCTTATTATTTACAATATCTAACCTGGGCAATCACCCTTGGGTTACCCTAGGGCAGGCTTCAGTAAGCGACCTCTCCTTTCCTGGGATGATTTTGCCGCCGGTTGCTTCTGAAGGGTCTCCAGGGCTCCCCCACTCCGGTCCTTCCCCCAGTGTCGCTTCAACCAGTAACAAATGTTTTATATTTGTAAAGCGACCCAATGATCCCCCTTGATAGAGGTTTATCTTTACAAATTTTGGAGAACCAATTTAAGACCGGTGTCCCCTGTTTCTGGGTCAGGGAGTGTGTGAAATGCCTCAGCCTACAGTAATTGTAATGTTCTAACAGCGGTAGCTCATGCTTGTCCCTCAGTTCCTCATAGGTGAGCATCTGGCCCTTTACTAACCAGTCTCCCAGTCTATCTAGTTTCCTTGACCTCCAACAGTGTTGTGATGTTGTGCTCATGTGTTTCGGGGCCTGAGGGTGGTCAAGAATCAGGGTCATTTGGGTGGATCCAGGGAACACAAACCCGTGTGTTTCTTGGCCCATTTCCAGTATGATAGTGAGTGTCTGATTAGGGGATTTGGCAAGTTTTTAAGGCTCTGATAGCCAAGCCACCTTGTCCCAGGTTAAGGGCCTTAAGGTGTGGTTCTCTAAATACACCCAGGCCGGTTGATGCCCTATAGAATGTGCTATTGGGAGGAAAGATAACTGAGCTGCCTTGTGGTAATATTTTAAGTTTGGACACAATAGTCTCCCCTCTGACTTATGAAGGTACATAATTTTCTTTGTGATGCGTGAGGGAGAGTGGTTCCAGATAAACTGAAATATTTTCCTTTGAATATTTTCTAATTTTTTTTATTTAATCGGGATCGGGAGTGTTCGAAATATGTAGTGCAACCTAGGAAGGACATTCATTTTTATCGTATTTATTCTCCCTAGCCATGATACCCTATACTTTGTACATTTACTCAGGTCATTAATTATTGTTTTATAAAGTTTGGAGTGGTTGGCTTTGTACAAGTCCTCTAGCTTAGGGGTTAGTCGGATTCCCAGGTAGTTTATGTGGTTCTTATCCCACTTATTATTAAACTTCTCTTGGAGACCCTGCTTCTCTACTGCTGTTAAGTCAATCGCTAGTGCTTCTGTCTTCTCTATGTACAGTTTAGGGACACAAAACTGACCAAACTCCTCCATAGTTCGAATCAACTCTGGGACTGATTGGGTAGGGTTTGAGAGCATACACAGCAGGTTGCCTACAAATAGACAAGTTTTGAAATGGTGATGGCCTATTTTTATGCCTGTGATCCCAGCGTTGGCCCTAATTGTCTGAGCCAGGGGTTCAATTGCTATTGCGAATAGAAGGGGAGAAAGGGGGCACCCCTGTCTTGTTCCTCTTTCTATTTTAATTAAGGATCTCTCATCTCCAGGAAACTGTAACCTTGCCCTGGATGATTTGTATAATGAGTGTATGAGATTTATGAAATGGCCTTTAATACCAAATGTTTCAAGCGTGGCGTATAGGTAAGTCCACTCCAGGGAATCAAACGCCTTTTCAATGTCAAAGGTCATAAGACAGGCTTGAATTTTAGAGGCTTTGGTGTGGTACAGTAGGTTCATGACTTTTCTAATGTTGTCTCCCGCTTGCCTGTGGGAGACAAAGCCTACTTGGTCATTATGTATTAACTTAGGCAAGAAGGATGACATTCTATCCGCTATTATTTTTGACAGGATCTTTGTATCACAGTTTAGTAATGATATTGGCTTGTAGTTTTTTGGTTCTAGGGCATCGCGACCCTCCTTAGGGAATAGAGCGATATCTGCCCTGTTCAGCTCTGCTGGTGTTTGCTTGCCTTCTAGAACTCTGTTAGAGTGACCAAAGGCGGGCCTAATATGTCAATACATTTTTTATAATCTAAATTGGTGTTCCCGTCTGGGCCTGGTGACTTACCAGGTTGGAGGTTCTGGACTGCTTTTCTCACTTCCTCTAGGGTCACTTTGGCATTTAAAGTCTCTAAGTCATTTTCTTCTATTAAGGGGAGATCACAGGAATTAAGAAATCCCCTCATTTTGTGTAGATCTATGTGTTTTGTTGCCGTATAAAGGCTATTGTAAAATTTTGTAAAAATCTTCTGGATCTTATTTGGGTTCGTTGTTTTTTCTCCCTTTGAGGTCTTAATTTGAAGTATCCTATTTTGTGTTGTTTTGGTTTGTAGTTTCCTGGCTAGTAACGGGCCAGGTTTATTGGCTTTATTGAATTCGATAGGAATAAATAGTACAACTGAACACACCACTCCTATCTGGTGGCACCTTAGATTGCACGCACAGTGCCCCAAATTTGAAGTGGGAGGACCGACCAAGCATCTTTTTCCATCTCCCGCTTCCAAAAATCAATGCCATATACACGTCCCCTAATAGTGGACGTAACAGGGATTAAACCGATAGGAATAGTACTACTTAACAGTACACACCTTATAATAACGCAGACAGAGGCAATGCAGAGAGAGGAGTCTAAAGAAGAGGAGTCAGAGGAGGAAGGTGGCTTTGAGGAGGTGGAAGACCAAACACAGCAGGCATCCCAGGGGGCTTGTTGTCACCTTTCTGGGACCCTTGGTGGCTGGGTGGAGGAAGAGACCTTCAATGACATCAGTGAGGACAAGGAACGGGACATGGCTAGCTTGGTATCAAACCTTGTGCAAATGGGGAGTTTGCGGTTGTGCAAAGGGACTTTTTGGGGTTGTTTGCGATGCATTAAACGGGGAGATTGGTCTGTTACTGTGAAGCGGGTGTAACCCTTAAACTACCTGATCGATACAACATCATACCTGATGTTTTAAAGCATGTTATTCCAAACAATTAAGGAATGTTAGGTGATTTATGCCCTTTATGGCTTAAAACCAGACTCTGCATCAACTATGTAATTTTCCGTGGGAGTTTTGCCATGGATCCCCCTCCGGCATGCCACAGTCCAGGTGTTAGTCCCCTTGAAACAACTTTCCCCTCACTATTGTGGCCAGAAAGAGTCCCTGTGGGTTTTGAAATTTGCCTGCCCATTGAAGTCTATGGCGGTTCGTCGGGTTCACCCGTTCGCGAACATTTGATGAAATTTGCGTCCGCGGTTCGCGAACCAAAAATGTTATGTTCGCGACATCTCTACTCACAATCAGTCAATGACTCTGGGTTAGATTCTAAGAGTACTTTGAACTTGGTCCAAGGAGCCAAGTAATGGTGAAGAATGATTTTTGACACTTTGAGGGAAACCATTGGGATTAGCAGGTATGTCAGAAAAAACAATATTACGGAATGGAAGATTTTGTGCAAATTCAAATTCTGGCAAAATTGTCAATGAGAAATCAGAAAATAAATCAGATGCTTAATAATTAATAACCACACTGGAATGAAGACCAGTTTGATAAGACCAAGAATTCTCGGAGAACACAGGATTATTAGTATCCTTTATATGTAATGTACCAACATATTCCGTAGTTCTAATTTGTAAAGGTAGACTTAGAATGAGTTGATTGGAATTGTAGTCTTCTGGAGAGCTAATCAGCAGGAAAAGATCACCATCTAGAACCATAATGTATTTAAAATGTATGCAATGAGCAGCAATAATAGCACAGAGCCAGGAACTGCAGGCATGAGTAAAAAGGATTCTAATGGGTTTCCTGTAGGCTACCATGAGGCCATCCTGTGACTCAGTAAAAAAGTGTAGCATCATTATTTCCAAAAATAGATGTAATTTGAGAGGAGGTTCAGAAGGATACAGTAATTCTCCAAATTCACCTATTGTCTTTTATCTTTTAGCAGCTGCAAAGCCAATATCTCGGCCAGATGAATCTTTCTTTACTGCAGGTATAGATTTAGTAATTCTAGGCTATTGAACTGGTATTAAAGGTACAATGGGCATTTGGTGATTATGATGCATTATGATGCATTTTACCTCCCAGGGGAAATGGTTGATGTCACAACCCCCAGAACTACTGGGCCTTTGGACCTGGTGATCAGACCTCTACATACTCTAGCTATGCTGACCATATGGACTAGCTACAAAGACATTCCTAATAAAGGACTATAACAATTTGTTTTGGTTATAGGACCCAAAATGTGAATTTAACATGTTTATTTTCTCCAATGTTTCCCCAAACCCCAGGTTATATGCCCTGGACCCACAAGGACCATTTTTACTAGGTTACTCATGCCCAAAGTGTTCTAGGTCGATTTTGCTATTTTTGGACAGTGACAATGACAATGCAAAGGGCAAATAAAAATATTTTGGGGTAGTATTACTTTAAGGGCAAACAGTAGCTACTTCCAGTAGCCAACCACTATACCAAGTTCTTTACCAGTCCCAGGGCTGGGCTAGGTTCCTGGGTTAGAACTTGCGGTAAGAGCTGAAAAAGGCTTCATAGGCTCTTATGGGGAGATCCACTGAGCTGCTTAAGCCATCAATTATAGTTAAATAGGTAATTATGCAACAATTGAAACCCTGTGTTTAATAGGCAAAGGTCAAGTGATGTCAAGTACTATGAAAGTGATATCCTTTTGATCAATTGTCTTGTGGTTAACCACTAAATGGTATATTCTTGACATTGATCATTGTTCTATCTAATAGGAAGCCCAAAAATTATGGAAGTCCTGGTTGGTCTCCAAATTGATCCACCCTGGAACCACCTCAACTCTCCTAGTCGACTCCTCTCTGACTCAATAAAGGTATCTCTACTTGAGAGGTGATCAATTAGGGGAAGGGAGCCCCTAACACACTATACCCTCCCCACAGACATCAGGCACCAAGGGCATCGCAGTAGCCACCACATTACCCTCCGCTAGGTTCCCTGACTAGAGAGAGTCTAACATCTGGGCCATAAGCTTGTATGCCCCAGATTTATGGTTCCCCACTCAGGGTAAGCCCTGACTCATCACCCAGACACTCTGCCTCTAGTACTCACAATCCCCTGGCAACCCCATGCTAGGCCCAGACACTGACCGGAGGTATCTGACAGTTGGGACAGTAAACTCCTCAGCACATAGACGGGGAGAAAGGCTGGCGATGTGCCCCTGGGTGGAAATTTCTAGCCCTTGTGTGGCAATTCAGGGTGCCAAAAGGTGTTAATTGTGTTTATGGTTCATTGTTGTAAATATGGAAAAACTGTATAAAAAGGTGAACCAAGAAAAAAGATTATGATCTGATAGGTATACATAAACATGGTGTGTCATTTACATGGAAAACTTTTATTTTTTTTCTATTTGCGAATAATTTTTGCAACTTGTCTTGAGAATCTGCAACTAGGCCTAAGAACTTGTTTGTGAATCCAGCTAAGCTGCCCTGTGTGAGGGGATGCAGAATTGAGACAACATTCAGGTAGGATCTGTCTAGCGACCTTTTCAAGTCCAGCGAAGAGCAGGTTTTGACAGCTGATTAGGCTTTGGAGGTGTTGGATGACTTATGGGGGAAACATATTGGCATATTGCTGCAGGTCTGATTTAAGGTGCTATTCAATTGGCTGAGCCTGCAAGTTAGGCGCCGGTCGCGAGAATCAGAACCATGCTATTGACAGTAGTATTTGCGGGCTTGAACATGATCGCAGACGTAAGTCTGCAACTGGTGTTTCAAGCCTGACAAATTGGAGCACTTTAAAAGCAAATGTAAAATCAATACAGCACTATAAATGATAGGGAACACAATGGGTGGAATTAGAATTAAAAGCACGACATTCACAAGCTCGCACATCACCAAAATAAAATACTTTATTTCATGTTTAATTTCCGTCCAAAGTCTTACGCGCTTGAATGACCTCCAAGCCCATAACTCGTTATTCAAGCCCGTAGGACTTCAATGAAATATGGAGGTTGGATTCCAAAGTCTTACGGGCTTGGAGGTTGAACAGAATGTAAACATGAAATAAAGTATTTATTTATGGCAATTTGCGAGTTTGAGAATGTTGTGCTTTTAATTCTAAGACCTAACATCACTTTCACTTTTATTAAAAGTACAGTATTACTTTTTTATTTGCTTTTAAAGTGCTATGATTTGTCATTAAGCCCTTTGCGAGACCAGTGGTACCAGTAACTTGCGGTTTGAGTTTAGCCATTTGCGGTCTTGACAAAGTGTTAGCGAGGGAAAATCGTAGCAATTGAATAGCGATTTGCAATTTTAGCAATCGCAACTCTTGCTGCCATGAAATATCAAAGGCTTTGGGGGAAGTAAGTTGCGATTTAAAAAAACACTAGAAATCGCAGCTTGGAGCCTGTAACTCGATCAGAGCCCACAAACAGAAAGCAATTGAATAGCAAAGTAGCTTGCGACATCTACTTGCGCCCCCGGATCTCAAAATTGCAGCAATTGAATGAGGCTACATGTTAGCATTACAAAATAATAGCAGTGGCTTGGTATCGTGTAAGACAGTCATGTTTGGATTGAACATCTGAGAGGACTAGGGACATATTTTGTGAAAAACTCAGTTTCAACTGTAACTGTCTAGCCATGATCCATCTTTTGCTGATTTGTATGCTGTCATTCATTGAAATACTATAATTTACCAGCAAAATGCTCTCATTTCAGTTTTAGTATTTCTTGAATATGTCCAAGTATTTTTTCTTACCTAGAGAGAACAATTTTGGATGTTTGATGAGTAGACTGATCTAGATAGGTTTGTAACAGCGTTCAAGCAGAGAGCATTCAACTGTGAATAAAAAGATGCCAAGGGCCTGCCAAACAGTGACAAGATTGCTTGCAGTGTAACTGATGAGATACTCAAAAGTTACTGAAAATTCTTGATCTCATATTTGCAAAAGTAACACAGCCAAAGAAGTGACACAGACATGGGCTCAAGTCAATACATCACACCAGTCAAGGTCACCTACAGGCTGTAGAACGCAATGCCACTAATGTATTGAGTGTTAAATAATCAAATTAATAATGGCATGCTGTGTCTACATGAAGATAAACAACTTTGCAATATACTTCAATTAAACAAATTAGACATTTTGACACTTCAATTTTCCAATAAATATTTAAAAGACCATAATGTATTAATTACAATTGTTTTTGCAACACATTTACTATTTAAGGATTATAATTTAGTTAGTTGTGTTTGTTTAGCTGTAAATCAAAACTTAAAGTCATGCCATTAGGGGAGAAATGTAACACTACTGGTGTCTCATACTGCTTACTTGCCCAGTATTTCACTCAATGTGGTAGGTTTAATGAAATAAAGCAGGAATAGGGGAGGTTCCAGAAAATAAGATTGTGTTACTCTATGGCCTTAGAAGTAACGCTAAGTATAAATATTATATTATATTTTTGTTGAGGAAAATAAACTGAATTGATCCAGCTAAAATATTTATATAAAATAATTAAAGTTTGGATAAAGATTATGATTAACCCTTAAACTAAAGTTAGGGAATATATACATGGATACCAAATGGTGTACAGAATGCTGAACAATTTAGCATATAGTCCATGAAACAAAACTGGTTCAGACAAATACATACAATGTATTTAATATCAGACAAGCTGCACAAAATGTACCTTAATCATAAGCTTTATTGTTTCAGAGGATATAGAGCGGGTTGTGTATATAAACACTTATTATGGGCATGTTTTTAATAAACTACTAGCGACTTGCCCGTCAAAAAATGACGGCAATGTTATGTATATGTTTGTCAAGTTGTTTAGTTATTAACATATATTTTTGACACTTGTAAGTATTTTAATATGAACGTGTATTTTTGTAAAATGTTGATGTAATGGTTTTTTAAAATGTAATTAGTATCTGAAGAATTGTTAACTTGAATATACATTGAATGAATAGGAAAGCCAAAAGTAAAAATCCTTTTTTAAACGTTGCAAATTTTAAGATGAAGTTTAAAATATATGTAAGCAATAACCATCAAAGTATATATTTTTAAACTTGAACTTTATTTTTTATGTAAGTTTAGAAGTTGACAAAACATTGGTATAATTTTGAACATTATAAACATAAACATAGTGAATACATTTTGTAAAGTAATTTTTTATTAAAAGTATTAACATTTGAATGTAAAAACAATTGACATTTAAATTAATCAGTATTAAAATTCAATTTCTATCACAATAATTGTTAACTTGAATATACATTGAATGTAGAGGAAGGCATACAGTCAAACTCTTCTTAAAACGTACGTAATTAAACTAATTTATTACTGAGCACATAAATTGGCGATAAACATTAATGTAGGTAGTAATCTTAAGATAACAGACAATATTTACATTGTGACTTAAAAGGTGCTTGACCTCTTAACATCCACTTTGTAATATGTTGAATGAAATAACTTGAAAATATATGTTTTAAACTTGTAACATTAGAAACATTAACATAGTGACTTAACATTTTAACATAATTTTTACTAACAATGCAAGGCAAGTATTTTGTGAGGCGAATGATTCATAAACATGACTTCCATTAATTATGACTGAATTAAACAACCAATTGTTATGTATTTTGCAATGCTTTTAAAAAATCTTGGCATCTTTAATTAGTATCCTTCAAAGTTATAGTACTTCATAGTAGACAATGTTTTTAGTAAAAATACGTCCATCTTCTAATAAATCACCTTGACTTTCATTGTTTTCAATGTAAACTTTAATAGCCTGTGGATTTTTGCACCTTGACAATGCAACGTACAATTGACCATGTGCAAAAACTGGTTCTTCCAAGAAAATACCCACAGATTTGAAAGTTTGACCTTGTGATTTATTAATGGTCATGGCAAATGCCATAATAATGGGAAATTGTCTTCTTTGAAGTATAAAAGGGAGACTACTTTCACTTGGTGCTAAATCTATTCTTGGTATGAAAACTCTCTCTCCTCTATGGGTCCCAGTTAAAATTTCAGCATCTATAAAATGGTCCTTTAATTGTTGAACAATTAATCTTGTGCCATTGCATAGGCCTTTTTTGGGATTCATATTTCGCAGTAACATGATAATTGCACCTTTCTTTAGCTGCAAAATATGTGGTGGCATTCCAGAAGGAGTTAAAGAGTTTATGAATTCAGTCGAAAAGTTAGCCTGACTTTCATTGTCATCAGCAAGTACAGAATCAGCACTGTGATAATTTCTTTGTGGTGCATAAATTTTTTTTAAGATTTTATTATTGAGGATTAATGCATCTTTATTTTTACACGTCAGTATGACTTGGTTGGCAAGCTCGGAATATTCTTCGTTATTTATGCTCCCTTCAAATATAGCCGATATAATATCTTGTTGACAAATCATATGAGGTGGGATCTCTACAGTGTCGTCAGGTAAATGTAGTATTTTTTCTGTTCTGCCTTCTCCAATTTTAATAAGCCAATCATTGAAATCAGTTTGGCCTTCTGATCTCATATTTTGTTGCAGTTGAAGATGGGTAAAATGTTTCCATACTGTACTTGACTTTATACATGTTTCGATAATGTCAGTTCGATTGCCATGTACAACAACAGGTAATGTTTGTCTAAAATCGCCACCCAACAACATTACCTTTCCACCAAATGGAAAAATATTATCCATGACTTCACGAAGCAAACGGTCAATACATTGGAGGGCATAGCATGACATCATTGTGGCCTCATCTATTATAATTAATGTACATTTCTTCAATTTCTTTGCTTGTAAGGATGTCATGCGAATATCTGACACAGAATTTTCTAAAATAGGCACTGGCAGTTTAAATCCACTATGAACAGTTCTTCCACCTTCTAATAAAAGTGCAGCAATTCCAGTAGTGGCAAACGCCATTGCTATTTTTCCTTGTGCTCGTACTGAACTCATTAATAAATTGTACAAATATGTTTTTCCTGATCCGCCAGGTCCATCAAGATAGAAATAACGCTCTGTCACCATGTCATCATCTATAGCATTTTTAATGGCATGAAATGCTTGCAATTGTAGTGTATTTAAAGTTGCAAGTCTTTCTTCTGTTCTTTCTGCTTGTAGTTGAATGTCATAGTCTTCAAAGTTAATGTCATCTATAAGACCTGGATCAGGCAAATTAAAACTTGCACAACTTAATCCATGAGTTAAAAAGACTTCTTGGATTTCCATTAACGCTTTTAAGTGTGCAATGGGTTCATTGTATCGTCGCATAAAGTCTTCAGCCATATTACTTTTAAAAGTCTCCCACAAAGCTAATGCATTTGGAGCATTTGAGAAGATACAAATAAAAGCAAATTGTTCTCTCATCTGTCGCGGCATTTGACATTGTGCTGCTTCTTCTAAGCATCTTTCCCACTCTGTATCATCAGCGAGTAAGTTTCTATGTCTTGCAGCTAAATGGAAGGATTCATATACAATGTCATTAACAGTTCTTAAGTGTTCAAAACTTTGTGCTCCAGGAACATTTAAAAGTAATATCCGTAAGCAAAAACGTTCAACATCTCTTGGACTGACTGTGTAAATTCTTGGAATAATTTTATTGCCTCTGGTTTTTCTTGGTCTCCATAATCCATTCACAAAAACATAGTGATATGGAATTTCAATATATAAGTATTGTGTTGCTTCAGCATCAGTGGAATTTAATGCAAACCATGCAGTTAGTGTAGTGTGACGATCTTCACTTTGGGCCAATGCATTCATTTCATTTCCAGCATGGAAATAGACTAAATGTCGTTGTGGCAAATGTACTGCTAACCTATATACTGCATGTGATCTATCATGCATTTCAAATTTTAAAAGCCGCCACATAGCTTCTGGCGCACTGACATAGCGAGCATCTACATGAGATGCAAGTTCATCATGTACTAACTCACTACTTTCAGGGTTGTCTGCACTTTTGACGACTACAGTAGCTGCATCGTAACCTTTGTAAATATATTTATAGACATATTTAATTGATTTGATGGAAGTGCAGGCTTCTACGTTGATGTGGGCGTTGTACTTCATGAGTAAATGTGGATTGTAAGGTACTACATATCTATTGTCCACTTTTTTCCCACGAATAATGGCACTATCTCCTTCTCTTCTTTTATAAAGTGGATATCCATCACAATTGGCATAGGTTTTGTCTCTATAATCTTTGGGAAATTCTTTGGAACATTTATTATTTTCCATACATGGTGATTGTGGATTAAGGTCACCACAGGGTCCATGAATCATGCGATGAGTAACAATCTCATATAGTCTACCATATAGTTCTGGATCTGGTAGTTCAGCAACAATGACTGCATCCACTTTGTCTGAAGTATCTAATTTATCTTTTTCTTGAAGTATTATTAGAAGATGTGCATGTGGAAGGCCTCTTTTTTGAAATTCAATGGTATATACATAAGCAAGACATTTGCCAAATAACTGATTTATAGTGAAGTCACGTATTAATTCATTTAATTTAATCTTAAAAACTCTGGCTACTAAATCTGGTCGATCTGAAGCAGTTTGTCCAAGAAGTAGATTTAGTGTAATTTCTGGCCATTGTGGATTACATGTAAATGTCACAAATAAATCGGGTTTGCCAAATTTTGTCACAATAGCCATAGCATCATTGTATCTTTCTCTCATATTCCGAGGAGATCCTTGAAAGGAAGATGGTAAAATGATGGCTTTGCCAGCTGTCATGTCTCTGCTTGTAGCCACGTCAGCAACATAGTCCATGAGTCCAGAATATTGTTCTACACGGAGTTTATCTTGTTGATATTTGATAAAGTTTAAATTATTTGCCTCAACTTGCAAATATGAATCAATAATCCATTGTTGTGTTAGTTTCCCACCACATAAAATTGGATTAAATACATTGCGAATGGCAATTTGAGCTACTTTAAATTCAAGCATAGAAACATTATTTCGGATTCTGCCTTTAGCATTTGGGTAACTGGGAAGAGTTAATTTTGGTTGCCAACCTGCTTCTCCGTGTGGGAAAAAGATGGGATATGTCATTGGATCTAAATTTGGACTTAAGATACTGATATTAATAAACGGTTGGTCCTCATTTCTAGGATATATTCGTATGTCTCTTTGAAATGGTGGTTCTCCTTCATCATTGTGAAACACCATTGCAACCTCATTTGTTGTTGGCAAGTTATAACGACGTTTATCAGTATGTCTGTCTCTTTTAAGCACCATATTAACCTTCGGCATTGGTAATTGATGTGTTTGTGAATGAAGTAGTTGTTCATTTTCTACTTCTGCCAATTTTTTATAAGCTTTACTGTAGGGATTGTTGTCCATAATATTATTTAGCTCTATGAAAACAGTGGGTAAGCATTTTTTATTTTCTTCCATCTGCATACGTTGGTCAACAGCTTCCATTGTATCTAGGACATATAGTTGAGCGAATTTTCTTTTATTTCCTTCCTCTGGATGTAAATGGGAAGTGCGATGATAAATTTGTCCTTGGACTTTAAAACAGTAAGGACCATGTCCTGGTACATTAGCAGCCAATGTTGCCCCCATAGATGCAAATGATATGGCACTATTGTAGGATCTTATGTTTGTCTTAAAATTTTTGTAATTTGGAAAAGTAGGTTCAGTCAGAATATTTAGTAAATAGGTTGGAAATTGTTTCCTTTCTGGAAGTTTGAACTTTCCTTTTTGACAACAACTAATAAATTGTCCATCTCGGGGTCTCTCCTGTTTAAAATAATAAGCCTCACAAAATTGACATTGAGTAGTCATGTCCCCACAACTATGAACCTCTACTGCTAAAGACTTCATTAAAGGACAATTTGCAATGCATATTGGATGTTGACTTTGATATTCATCAGATGAAAAGTCATGAAATGTTTCAACAACAGGTTCTAAATGTTTAGTTTTTTTCGTACATTTTCTTGGTATATGTTGGACTTGTTCGGTTGAAATTTCCTGTAAGTTTTTAGTAAGAGTTTGTAAATGCTTTTTTTTGGTAGTTTTTTTTTTTGGTCTGTCTTGACTGGTATGTTGTAAAATGTCATCTGATGTTTTAGGAACAGTTTGTAAATGCTTTATAATTTTTTTATTTATTTTGGTTGTATGTTTCATTTTTGCAGCGGATATTCTTTTATTTGCAAGTCTTTTGCGTTCTTTTTCTCTTCTAATTTCTTTCTCCTCCGGTGTCTGCTGGGCGGCCCATCTCTCTTGTCTTTCTCTAGTTTGACGTCTTTTCTTCTCTTCTTTGGTCTCGTTATCAGCCATATTAATCTGTAAACGGAAACAAATAAATGTAATTGTGTATATTTAAATTTGTAATTCCTGTTAAAGATGATTGTGCACAATTGTTGAAATAAAAGGCAAATCATGAATGTATCATTGATATTTAGTTAAATTTATAATTCCTGTCTTCAGTGGCTCCGAATTTTTTTAATGGAATACTGCTGTAAATAAGCATGTAACATATTTATTTAAAATAATGGTTGTATTTATTAAAAACTTTGTTTGTGGATAGATATTTACCACTGCAAAACTTCTTTGCTGAAAAAAAAAGTGATGTGGTTATTGAGCTATGTATTGCATAGTAGCAATTTAAATAAAATAAGTGAGATAGTAAATTAATTAATTTATTTTTCTGTTGAGACGGATGCAACTGAAACCAGTTTCTTTAGTGTTATTCTTTAGTAGTTATTATAGTTTACCTTGGTTGAAGTGTGATTTAAATCCGAATGTTTGTTGCTCCTCGTTTCCAAATCGTTGTCCAATGGTGTGGTCCTCTGTCGGAAGTCCTCGTCCGATGGTGTGGTCCTGTCGCGATAGCCCCTGTCCGATATTGTGGTCCTGTGGCGATATTCCTCGTCCGATGTTGTTGTCCGTTGGTGAAAGTCCTCGTCCGATGGTGTGGTCCTGTGTTGAAATTCCTCGTCTGCTGGTCTGGTCCTGTGTTGAAATTCCTCGTCTGCTGGTCTGGTCCGAGTCCTCGTCCGATGGTCCGGTCCGGTCCTGTGGAAAAAGTCCTCGTCCGATTGTCTTCACGCAGTATCTGTTGTAATGTAAAATAGAAAATGTTGTTTGAGTGAAATGTCTTTTAAATAAGTAAAAAATGTATTAATTTTGCTGTATTGTATCAGTTATGTTTATTTTTTTTAAAAAATTTTTTTTTAACTTTCTGTACAATCCCAAGACTTTTGTTATTCTTATTTAAGGTTCTTAGTAAGGCTTGTGGGTTGTGATATATTACATAAGAATATGAATTTATTTTGCTATGTGTTTATGTTAGTTTTTGTACAATACCGTTTTGTGCGCACCACTTGTGGTATACTTATTTAACCTTTATTTGGATGGTTATAGTTAGTGAAACATGAAATAATATAATTAATGTAGTTTGCTATGTGTTTGTGTTAGTTATTGACAATCCTGTTTGGTGCACATCACTTGTGCAAAACTAATTTCTTCTTGATTGTACAGGTTATAATTTGTTAAACATTAAAGAAGAATGTTAATATAGTTTGCTATGAGTTTGTGTGTTTTTTTTATACAATGCTATTAGGTGCACAACACTTTTGTTATTCTTATTTTTGGTTATTTGTAAGGCTTATAGGTTGTTAAACATTTAGTCCCTCATTCAATTGCGATTTTGCCAATTGAATACGGCTGTAAATAAGCACATAATATATATTTTTTAAAGAAGTTTTTAGGTATTGAAAACCGTGCTTTTGGATAGATGCTTAATAACTAAAAACTTCTTTAAAAAATATATGTGATGTGCTTATTTAGACCCCTATTAAATTGGCAAAATTGCAATTGAATGAGGGCCTTAATAAGAAATTCTGTTTTGTGTGTAGCAGTTTGTGTGTCATTGAATTGCGATTTGGCTAATTGAATTGTGCTGTAAATGAGCACATAGCATATTAGCATATTAGTTAAAATAATTTTGTAGTCATTGAAAAACTGTATTTTTGATATTTTTTTATTAACTAAAACCTTAGTTTTAAGCTATTGTTATGTTGTTATTTAGAGCCCTATTCAATTGTGCAAATTGCAATTGAATGAGGGCCTTTGTGTGTACCATATGTTGCATAGTTTGGCCCTCATGCAATTGCATTTTTTACAATATAATAGTACTGTAAGTCCGTAATTGAATTGCAATGTAGAAATTTGAATAGGGTTCTAAATAAGCACATCACATATATTTGTTAAAATAGCCATATTTAATTTTCCAAAATAGCAATTGAATAAGGGCCTTTGGTTACTGCATTTGTTATATTGTGAGCTACTTATTCAATTGTGTTTTGGCCAATGGAATAGAGCTCAATATCATCACAGAGCATATGTTTGTAAGGAATTTTGTATTTAGTGAACTTGTATCCAAAAGGAACGTGTTCACAAAAGAAAAATTTCCTAAAAAATATGCTCTGTGCTTATATAGAGCCCTATTGAAATGGGCAAATCACATTTGAGTGAGGCCCTTGGGCATTAAAGACATATAGGTCCTCATTGAATTGCAATTTTGCCAATTGAAGAGGGCTCTATATAATCACATAACATATTTATTGAGCAAAGTTTTTAGTTATTGAAAACCTTGATTGTGGTTAGAAGTTCATTAACTAAAAAGTTCTGTTTCCAAAATATGTTATGTGCTTATATAGAGCCCTATTGAAATGGGCAAATCACATTTCAGTGAGGCCCTTGGCCATTAAAGACATATAGGTCCTCATTGAATTGCAATTTTGCCAATTGAAGAGGGCTCTATATAATCACATAACATATTTATTGAGCAAAGTTTTTAGTTATTGAAAACCTTGATTGTGGTTAGAATTTCAGTAACTAAAAAGTTCTGTATAAAAAAAATGTTATGTGCTTATATAGAGCCCTATTCAAATGAGGAAGTTGCAATTGAATAAGGCTCATGGTTATTTCTTGTTTATACTTAATACTTTACCTTGATAGAAGTTTTGAATGACAGACGGTCCCCTCCTGCCAATCTTAATCCGCCGGTCTTCTTTTAGTGTCTGTTTGAAAAAGAAAGTGAAATAGTTATTTGTATATTTATAATTTGTCATCTAGCAAAGCATGTCCTTTTGAGCATGTAATGTGTTCTTGTATCTTACCTCTTCAAATTTGTTGTTCTTTAAAAGGGATTGTGCTTCACAGTGCACGGTGCAAATTGTTGAGAGACGCTGTTGATGCAGAGTCTGTTTGAATATGAAACGAAATAGAAAGATTCAGCTTTATCTGATGTATTGAATTGCAGTAAATTAATTCAATTAACCTTAATTTTTGTTGGGGGCTACACACATATCTCACATACATGAAGCACATTACATAGTTTAATGTAATTATTTTGTGTACGTGTGACATATCAGTATACATGAGCCAAATTTAAATGGTTAAATTAACATTATATTTATTTGTTCCAACACACATAAATGTGTGTGTGTGAGATGTAACTATAGATGATACACATATATGTGCATGTGACATATCAGTATACATGACATATAATGTCATTAAAATGTAGTTGTTTACTGATTTTGTTGTAAGCTAATTTTGTTGCATTGGTAATACACATAAATGTGCGTGTGACATGTCACTATACATTATAGACATATATGTCGGTGTCAGATGTCACTATGAAGGGGCAATACACAGAAATGTGCGTGTCACATGTCACTATACATTATAGACATATATGTGCGTGTCACATGTCACTATACATTATACACATATACGTGCGTGTCACATGTCACTATGAAGGGGCAATACACAGAAATGTGTGTGTCAAATGTCACTATACATTATAGACATATATGTGCGTGTCACATGTAACTATACATTATAGACATATATGTGCGTGTCAGATGTCACTATACATAAAGCTCTGTTTAATTTTGTTTGTGAGCCTATACACATAAATGTGCCATACATGATGACTACATAAATCCTAGTTTATTTTTTTATTTGTTTGACCTGACCTGATAATAAAATGTAATATATTATAGCTTACCTGTCAGTTGTAATTTGCACAATGTAAAGTAGTAAATTAGTAAAGAATTGTCTTCTCAAGTAAAAGCAGCAGTTATCTCAGAAGTCACTCCGTTGATCACCTGAGGAGAAATGTATTTTTTAGTTGGAAATAGGCAGTATTTATAAACTTGTAGAAAGTTCTGGAAAGTGAGACCGTTAGAACGCAATACGCATGCGCTATTTGCGTTCCAGCTTACAATTTGCGTTCCATCCGCCATTTTAGGCGTATTACTGTTCAAAATGGTGTTTAATATGATTGTGATACGTTCCGCATAGTATGTGTTTCATTATTGCGAGTAAGTGTAGTGTAGTTACGTCTGAAGCCTCGTTTTCGTTTTGTTCGTCGGCCATTTTTTCTCTCGCTTAGCGATGGTATTACTGTCTAAAGTGTTTATTTTGATTTAAATGTAGGTGTAACTTGTTTTTTTGAGGTGCTGGCTGGTTCCTCTTGCTGTAGGTAAGCTTTTTATGTGTTTGTTGTGTGTCTTTGTTAAGTTTTAAATGTTTGTATGTCGGCGTGTTGCGTCCGATGTTTGCGAACTCGTAATGTGTGGTAACGTGTCTCGTATGGTGTTTGCGTGTGTAGCATGGTGTTTGCGTGTGTAGCCTCGTTTTCGTTTTATTCGTCGGCCATTTTTTTTGTCGCTTAACAAAGTATTTAGTGTCGAAACTCTTTTATTTTGAGTGCAATTAAGTTCTAAGTTGCATTTTTGAGGTCCTGGGTGCTTCCTGTTTGTGTAGGTAAGGTTTTTATGTATGTGCTGTGTGTATGTATTGTGTTTGTAATTTTGTAATGTTCGCGAGTTGCGTCCGAGTGTTGCGAGGCCGTAATGTGTGTGAACGTGTGTCGTATGTTGTTTGCGAGTGTCGTAATGTGTTTCAACGTGTGTCGTATGTTGTTTGCGAGTGTCGTAATGTGTTTGGACGTAAACTTTTTTTTTCAAGGGTCGCAGTTGCTGCAACTGAAGACCTCGCTTTGCGAGGTCCTCAGGTGCTGGCATGGAGCGCCTGCGGCGCTCCAAGCCAGCAACTGAGGCCCTCGCTTCGCGAGGGTCCTCAGTTGCTGGCAAGGAGCGCCTGCGGCGCTCCATGCCAGCAACTGAGGCCCTCGCTTTGCGAGGGTCCTCAGTTGCTGGCAAGGAGCGCCTTCGGCGCTCCATGCCAGCAACTGAGAACCTGGCACAGTGCCCTCGCTACGCGAGGCCCGCGACTCGCTGCGCGAGTCGCGGCCCTCGCTACGCGAGGCCCGCGACTCGCTGCGCGAGCCGCGGCCCTCGCTACGCGAGGCCCGCGACTCGCTGCGCGAGTCGCGGCCCTCGCTTCGCGAGGCCCGCGACTCGCTGCGCGAGTCGCGGCCCTCGCTACGCGAGGCCCGCGACTCGCTACGCGAGCCCGCAGCGTTAGCAACAACTCGTACGCTCACAACTATATATGTGATAGTAAAGATTTCAGATAAAAATGGACTCCAATGACTTTTTTCTCTCACTCGAAATTTTACACCCTTTGGTACACCCATCACCTTGAATGTTGATCAGGTTTTATCTCCATTTCAGGTTGTCTTGCATTCGACAAAACATAGCAAGGACAGAGAAAAATTGTACACTTGAACAAAGATTGATTATTAATTATTGGTTTATATACTGTGTAATACAGATGGTTACACATACAAAAGAGGACCCATGGGTTCATTATTCCTTGAACTTAAGTCCAGGTCTGATTGGCAGTAGCACATGCTTAGGTAAAGGTAGGAAGCAGAATAGTCAAGGACACAGGAAATAGGATTTGTATTGATGACAAACAGAAGATTAGTACAATATCATACACACAAGATCAGCCTGGAATAGCAACAAGACAATAGTCATGGACAAGTACAAAATAACTAGATAATTTGCATGAACAATTGCAAAATGGAGAGGAGACCAAATGCATGGTCACTTCCTGGTTGAGGATACACATCTCTGGATTGTCTCTTTCATTTCTTTGTAGTATAATGTTTGTTTGACATGTCTCGGGTGTGTAAGGTAACCTTAATTGTATCAGTTTAATGTAGTAGTAAAAGGAAATTATGAAAACACAGATACAAACTGATTCAAGCCACATTTCCAAATATTTTCTGTGCACAGGTGGATAAGTCAGTAGATAAAGAACTTTTTGCATTTTTTGAATGTGCTGTGGTAAACCACTGCAAAAATTACCAACAAAAAGCCACCCAAACCAGCACACAATTACTTGATATTACAAATAATGTAACATTGAGTTGCATGTTTATACAATCTTAGTTTCCTAATGAAGCACACATGTTCCTTTTTAAAGCATCAGCCATATGTTGCACATTCCAGATATCCAATGAAACTACAACTTATTTTAACGATTATAACTTTAATACTAAAATAGTTACATCTATTGTATAAAATAAGTAAGATTACTTGAGTAACTGGGTGCTGGTTTGAGTGCCCTTTCATAGTTTACAGTCATTTGGATATATGTTTCTGTGCTGACTGTGCTTATACCGGAGAAACCAATTTGCTTAAATATGCTGTATGCCTTTACATATTGGGACTTCAGTGAAGTGAACTATTAGTAAAACTAAAAATATAGGTTAAAAGTTAAAATAAAAAAAATGTAAGGAAATCCATTTCAGAATGTGCAATAAAATAATATAAATGCAGTTCATAAGATATGAAGACGAGGTTTAGGTGTGATGCAGACATAGAGAGGCCTTGGTGAGCTGGTAAAAAAAATCTTAGAGGGAATTAAAGGTCTATAAAAATACCAGATTCCAGCAATAATATCCAAAAAACTGGTTTCTGTGTGTTGATACCATAGTAGGTAACTGCTTGAAATATGTAATGTGTAAACACGTCCTCCACTAGGATCTGGGCCTGAGGAGAACCGGCACTGGAGCTTTTTTTCAGGGAACTAGATTAAAAAATACCTTAATTTCTTCATTAACCATAGGCGTTGTTTCATTGATTGATCCATAATTCCTGGGGTTGTTGGCCCCAGGTAGATTGGTAGAAAAACTGCAGCAGCAACCATTTGAAAGCCACCGCCATGGAGTTACAAGGATAGGCTATAGCAGGAAATTTGAAAATACATTAGGCTATAGATCTTTTAAGATAATTTGAAACCCTTGGTATCTGAGGGACATCTGGATGCTTCCTTAATCCCATCTGCATTGTCCCTCAGTTCTCAGAATAATCCCTTTATCACTGGAGCCTTCCTTCTAACTGAGAGCAATTGACCATGGGGGGTGGCCTTGAATTTGTCAGGCTTGACGATTCTCTCCTGATTGGTTGTACAGACCGCTACCCGGACCAATAGGAAAAGCATTGATGTTGGTTCTTGTTGGATAGGTTCACCCATCCGTGGCAGGAAATTTAAAACTGGTTACCAGTATCTTGCTGATTGTTTCCTCAGCAACCAATTACCCAGCTGCTGACAAAGGCCCCCTTGTGACTACTTGCCCTGCTTTAGGTAGGGAATTCAAAGATGCTTTTGAAAAGTTATAAATGTATACATTCTTTGAATTTCTATTGACTTACTTTATATAAATGTACTCAGATTCCCCCTTATAAAGTGTTATAGCTGTTTTAGAATATGTAAGATTCTAGTGTGTTCAAAAGCACTCTTTATTTCACAGCAGTTCAAGGCGATCTCCGATGGATTCTGATGAGTTGTCCAGTGCTGAGAATACTTTCTTCAGCTGTCAAGCAGAGGACCACCCCAGCACATCTAGAGCATTGGAACCAGTGCTGTCACATGCAAAAAATTAAAGAAAAGAGCAAAATACAATGCAAACACTACTAACAGTGTGGAATACTTATTATAAATGTATTAAAAATAAATATAAATCAATAGTCAGAAAAATAAAAAGCAATCAGTCATGTCATAAATTGTATACAGACTTCTATGGTTTCCCAAAAATCCTTCAGTGTGATCACTATAAAAGGATTTGCATTCCAATGAACTTGACCAATTCAGTCAAGAAAGTCACCCTCCTCAAACTCAACAAACCTGCAGGCTCAGTTCCTACACATTTCATAATGTAAAATTATAACTTCCTCTGTCAATTCTTAATCTATCTAACAGAAGCGTTTGATATAAATGAGTTTACGTTTACTTTTATGTAAACACATTTACTATCTTTATGTATTGTTAGGCACTGGATGGATGGATACTAAAATAGCTGTTATTAAAAGTAAACAGTAGGTAAAATGCGCCCCACCACTGTCAGCATAATGTGTAATGTTATTTTATATATGTACACCAAAGAAAATCTTAAATTTGCAGAATCACATATAAAAGTTGTAAAACTAAGTTGTCGTTACGCTTGCAAGCCTGGCGTCAAATGAAAGTAACGCATACACCAACAACGCCAGGCTCGCAGGACTTAGAAAATACACAACGCCGAAGACAGTAACACTTACAGTAATAACGCCAGGCTTGCAGGACTTAGAAAATACACAACGCCGAAGACAGTAACACTTACACCAACAATGCCAGGCTCACAGGACTTAAAAAATACACAACTCCGAAGACAGTAACAGTTACACCAACTACGCCAGGCTTACAGGAGTTAGAAAATACACAACGCCACAAAGACAGTAATACTTTCACAAACAGGCTCTCAGGACTAAGAAAATAAAATCAACAAGGTGCTCAGAAGTGCAAAACCCTCACATTGTGTGGCAAATAGCATTGCCAGTCTTACAATTTTCTGCTTGTCCTTTTTGATGGGCAATTTCTTTTAAGCGCCTCGCAAAGCAAGGTGACCCGTTGGCAGCCCGTAGGGGTGCAACTGCGAGCCTCGCAAAACGAGGCGAGCAGTTGAGGCATGGAAACACGCAGGACTTAGGCTGCAAGCACTTGAGGAACGTGAGACATAGAAAAAAAATCCGACCTCGCAATCTCAGGGGCCAAAAAAAATCCAAGCTCGGAAAAATAAGAATTTAACGGCCAAACCCTGACGCCTGACAGTGAGGTTGCAAAAGAATTTAAGCAAATTTGCCGTGTTTTGTCACTCGAAAAACAGCTAAGCGAAAAAAAAATTGCCAACAAAAGAATGCAAACTAGATGAAAACGAGGCTCGGCAATGCCAGGCGCTCAGAACTTGGAAAATGCATGACGCCAAACACAGTAACACTTACACGAACAACGCCAGGCACGCAGGACTTAGAAAATACATAACGCCAAAGACAGTGACACACATAAACAACTCCAGGCCTGCGGCAGTTTGAAAAGAAAACAAGCGCCAGTCTGTGTGCGCCACACCAACGTTCAGCAGACACAGAGAGAGAGGAGAAACACACAGGTAAGAGAAAGGGAGGAGATGCTGGAAGGAAACACATGGCATTCCCAAGCACAAAACTTGCAGGTTAATGAACCCTGCAATGAGTGGACCGTACAGTCGGCGGGAGAAAAGGTTTGCGATGAGCACCAAAGTTGCTCATTGCGAGCGACGCACTGAGCGCCAAAGGTGCTCATCGCGGGGCTCGTAATGAGAGCCGAAGTTGCTCAGAGAAGCAAAAGCCTCACATTGTGTGGCAAACAGCATTGCCTGGCTTACAATTTTATTGCCCCGTCATATGTGACGGGCAAGTCGCTAGTTTGTTATAATATCTTTAACTTTACAAACTGGTAAGAATTGCTATTTTCCCTATGGTATTTTCCATCAATATTAGTACATCACTGATCAATTGGGATAATTTCTTTTAATACAACATTTTTAAACTTTATTAATTCTGTTCACAACGGCGATTAAAAGCTTGGTTTAAAAAATCCAGGAGTGGAAAGGGAATAAAAAATTGAGGTTACTTGTGGGAAAATATAACAACAGATATATAAGAATACCTTTAACTCCTCAATGGAGGGGTAATATTAATCCCTACCCGTGGATTTGTCTGTTTGATGCAATACAAAGCCATCCGGTTTTGATATAGCAGCCCTCCCCAGTGTAGACACTTGTGTGTGTAAATTTCCAACCTGATATACTAGGTGACACGGGGTTGCTTGAGCCTATACAGGGACAGGAATTCTTCCAATCTATTTGTATTGGCTCCTCTCTATCATATCCCCGCTGTGCTAGTAATGATTTCAGGTACACTCATGTCTTGGTATATAAGGGGGTAACAACTCGTTCCTTCACTGCTCTTGCTTACTCATTTACCCCACTAATGTGGCTGGTGACTGGAGGATTAGAACGGGTTGCGTGCTGCTGAACAGAATGCTATGCGCTCCTGATGTGAGGACACACAAGTCGTCTCCTAAACTGACGCGTTTCAACATCTCGCTGACGTCTTTCTCAAAGGGACAAATGATAGTTGCCCTGTGAACAACCCATTTAAATGTTTCCATAGCCATAGAAACAAATTTGCTTGTGTCTGTGAGTATACAGAGCAATACCAAGGGAAAACGTCAGTATTGTGTGATCATTGCTGTTAGCCTGCATAGGCATATTACAATTTATCCAGACTATTCAGTGTAATTAAATAAAATAGCAAAAGGAGGCGTCAAACTAAATAGAGGAGATTTAATATGTGTATACTTTAATATTTTCTAATTGTGACATTGCTGTAGCGCAGAAGTGTTGTTGTAATTGCCACTAATATGGGACCATAAAAAGAAAAGACTGCAATTCAAATAAAATTTGGATGGTGTTATATTATAAAGAACAACACCGGTAGCCTTTGGCCATTACTAAATTGGTAGGATATTTGTAAGTAAAATGGTGATCTTTAATATGTCAGCTAGATAAATATGAGCATAGGAGTGCATATATATATATATATATATATATATATATATATATATTGTGAGAATGTAAGGAGCCGGAGACAGATTATTGAGGGCTGTTATGTAAGCCATAGGCTGAACTGCTCCTTGTATCCAGCTCTCAGGGAGTTAAAACACTTAAATTCACCTGGTCCAGTGCTTCACTATAAAAACCGCAGGAAGCCCCAGTGAAGGGGAGGGGTGTGCTGCTGATTAGGCTCTGTCCTGAGTAGTTTGGAAGCTGAAGCTAGAAGCTGGGGCCTTGCCTAGGAGACAAGCTGGAAGTAGCCTGTAAAGTACAGCTAGTTGAGAGGACTGACAGCTGCCTGAATTGCTGTGGGGATGACCAAGTTGAATCGTTTGGAGAAGCAATGGTGAGTGAGATCCTGCGGTTTCTTGGAGCTGAAAGGTACCAGACTGATTATGCCTCAGGGAAGTTGCTGAGTGTGGAGCTGACAGAGGCCCTGTTTAAAGGTACCAGACTGATTATGCCTCAGGGAAGTTGCTGAGTGTGGAGCTGACAGAGGCCCTGTTTGAAGGTACCAGACTGATTATGCCTCAGGGAAGTTGCTGAGTGTGGAGCTGACAGAGGCCCTGTTTGAAGGTACCAGACTGATTATGCCCCAGGGAAGTTGCTGAGTGTGGAGCTGACAGCGGCCCTGTTTGAAGGTACCAGACTGATTATGCCCCAGGGAAGTTGCTGAGTGTTTGACCGGTACATATGCAATAATTTAATACTGCTGTATCAAAGGGTCCCTGGGGTGAAGCATACGGGAGAGACGGGCAGGCACTATGCTTCATCCGCGGCTACTGATGTAGAAACGTGGAAAAGACTACCGATATACAAGAGACTGTTTGTATCCTGGCCACAAGGTGGCAATATAGCAATAGTCGGAGACTATTTGTATCCTGGCCACAAGGTGGCAATCTTTCAATAACCAGAGACTATTTGTAACCTGGCCACAAGGTGGCAATATAGCAACAGTCGGAGACTATTTGTATCCTGGCCACAAGGTGGCAATCTTTCAATAACCAGAGACTATTTGTAACCTGGCCTCAAGGTGGCAATATAGCAATAGTCGGAGACTATTTGTATCCTGGCCACAAGGTGGCAATCTTTCAATAACCAGAGACTATTTGTAACCTGGCCACAAGGTGACAAATTATAATTATTAAAAGACTGTCTTTGTCCTTGCCACTAGGTGGCGCTATTCCTAGGAAATTACTCCTTCCCGAGTACAACGGAGTGGGAGCTCCGTCCTGAAGACACTGGGGTGTAGTCTTTTTGTTCTTGTTGTAGGTAAGCTGCACAGGTATAGTCAGGGCGTTCCTGTGTCACAGTCAGTCCGTATATGTAGATGTTTATTTTCGTTATTTAAGCAGAGTTACTGCTCCTGTTTGTTTTTGTTATTTCATAATAAACCGGTTTGCTGCCTCACCAGAAGGTATCCGTTTCTAACTCAAGAAAGCACAGCTCTACACGGCCATCTTGGTCACAATATATATATATATATGCTATAACTATTGAACGTATATCAGATACTCAGTATATTATTATTATATACATGTTGCTTATGTTACCCGGCAGAGAGTTCGTTACCACTCTTTTCCTGCTTTAATTCTGTGACATGAGATTGTGATAGTGTTCCATTTATCCAATGCCATTCTTGTATCAGGTGAGTTGATGACTAGAGTCATACATAGAACTCATCCTATTACCAGGCTATGAGTCGTTTCAACTTATAAAAGTGATCCTGCAACAGTTCTATGGTGAGAGATAATATTGATTTTCCAGATTAAACATAATTCCATTCTTATGACAGGTCGGTATACAGTGCCTTGCAAAAGTATTCACCCCCCATTACTTTTTATCTGTTTTGTTACATTACAGACTTAAGGTCAATGTTTTGTTAATATGAATTTTATGTGATGGATCAGAACACAATATTCTAAGTAGGTGAAGTGAAATGAGAAAAATATATACATAAACCTATTGTTTAGAAACAGAAAATTGTCATGTGTGTGTAATTACCCCCTTTGTTATGAAGCCCATAAAAAGCTCTGGTGCAACCAATTGCCTTCAGAAGTCACATAATTAGTGACATGATGTCCACCTGTGTGCAATCTAAGTGTCACATGATCTGTCATTACATATACATTTTTTGAAAGGCCCCTGAGGCTGCAACACATAAGCAAGAGGCTCTTAGACCTCTAGGAACTATTTCATTTTTCAGGTAGTTCTTATTTCCCAAACGGATCTAACCTGATTTTTAACAGTTTTTAATAATGTGAATGAAAATAAAGAGTTTAAAACAACATTAAAATCTATTTTGGATGATGCAAAAAGGGACATGATCATTGATGAGCAAACAGATACTTTCTTGTATCCCACACACCCTACCATATCCACTTTTTATGCCCTACCCAAGGTACACAAGAAGTGTGTACCTATCCCAGGGAGACCTATTATATCAGGTAGAAAAATCTCTCTTCAAATGCAAGTATATTTATAGATCACCATCTCAGGAATATGGTAGAAAGTCTACCATCCTATGCAAGGGACACCAACGATATCCTCAAACAGCTGAAGGACTTGGAGGTACCACAAGACTCTTGGTTGGCATCTATTGATGTAGAAGCCCTTTACAGTAGCATACCCCACAGTTATGGTATTGAAGCAGTTAGTTACTTTTTACACATGAAAGGCACTAACTACAACAAATTTCATTGCTTTATCCTGCATCTCCTTCAATATGTGTTTACACACAATTATTTTATATACAATGGGAAATGGTACCGTCAAAGGAAGGGAACAGCGATGGGCACATCTTATGCCCCGGGGTATGCTAACTTACTATTAGGATGGTGGGAAGACAAACAGTTTTTTCAGGCATTGCCCAGAGCCCTTACAGAACATGCTATAATCTGGCAACGCTATATAGATGATATTCTGGTAATTTGGACAGGTACCAGAATAGAATTTGAGAGCTTAATGAGACTACTGAACAGCAACGTGTTGGGCCTCAAATTTACACATGAAATACACCTCTCTAAAATCACCTTTTTAGGTCTGATAAATAAAAAAAGACAAGGATGGCAAAATATCCACAACTATATACAGGAAGGAGACTGACCTTGCTAGTCTGGGAAAGTCAACATTTTGAACCTCTGAAACGAGGGATCCCAAAGGGGCAGTACCTTCGAATTAGAAGGAACTGTAGCACAGATGAAGAATTCAAGATTGAAGCAGATAAACAAAAAAGGAGATTTCGAGAGAGAGGGTATCCAAACAAATGCCTTAAGATAGCTTTCAAATATGATCAAAGTTGTAAAAGATCAGATCTATGAAATGACTATGGTCCCAGCTGCCTTGAGATATTAACAAGATTCTCGTATGTAGTTCTGGGCTGATTCCTCACCGTTCTCATGATCATTGAAATTCCACAAGCTGAGATCTTGCATGGAGCATCAAACCGAGAGAGACTTGCAGTCATTTTGTGTTTCCTCCATTTGCGAATAATCGTACCAACTATTGTCACCTTCTCACCAAGCTGCTTGGTCTTGTGGCCCATTCCAGCCTTGTGTAGGTCTACAATCTTGTCCCTGACATCCTTGGACAGCTCTTTGGTCTTGGCCATGGTGGAGAGTTTGGAATCTGATTGATTGCTTCTGCGGATAGGTGTATTTTATACAGGTAACGAGCTGAGATTAGGAGCATTCCCTTTAAGAGAGTGCTCCTAATCTCAGCTCGTTACCTGTGTAAAAGACACCCGGGAGCCAGAAATCTTGCTTATTGATAGGGGATCAAATACTTATTTCCCTCACTGACCTGCAAATCAATGTATAACTTTCTTCACATGCATTTTACTTGTTCTTTTTTTTGTTATTCTTTCTCACACTGTTAAAATACACTTACCACTAACATTTTAGACTGGCCATTTCTTTGTCAGTGGACAAACGTTCAAAATCAGCAGGGGATCAAATACTTTTTCCACCCACTGTACATAGTTTTTCATGGAGCAAATGCCGACTACTACCTGGCTATAACCTCCAGTAGAATGTTTTAATTGTGGCAGATGTAAATTCTGCAAATACATTAAACCTACAAAAACATTGCAACAGTGGAGAGGAGTTTACACTAAGAGAGTTTTTTTTAACTGCTGTTCCTTATATGTAATCTATGTGGCAACATGTGTTTGCAAAAAGATTTATGTTGAAAAGACGAGCTGCCAACTATTCTGATGAATAGGTAAACACGTTTACAGTATCACAAATGCCCTTGATGCACCAATTGTGCGCCATGTTAGTTATTATCATAATAGCAGGAGTGAAGTGCTATCTTTTGTGGCTGTGGATAGAGTCTGTGCTTGCCCAAGACAAGGTGATCTGGACAGAAGGCTCTTACAAGTTGAATCATGTTGGATATATAAACTCAAAGCGTTAAGCCCAAATGGGCTAAACGAGGGATTTACATATATCTCCTTCATGTGAAGATACCTGTATACTGTAAATATGCATACATTTTAGTTATTGCAATTTTACACCATTAATCAATCATATTGAGCCCCAATCATAACTGTGGAGCCATAGATGTTTGGTTTCAATTTTTACTGTACTAATCAAAATCACAAATAAATCAGATAGCTGTGATGGAAAGATATTACATGGTCATGCTGGATCATCTAACATCAAAATATATAAGACCAATAGCACAAGTGGGATTAAAATAACATTCATAGACAAATAATTCACTAACCTTACTGTACAAATCACTTTGTAACATTACCTTTACTTGCAAGTATTTTAAATATGGGAAGATATACAAAATTGTAAATATATTCATATATAATTTTTATAATATACTAGCGACTTGCCCGTCAAAAAATGATGGTCAATGAAATTTTAAGCCATGGCAATGCTGTTTGGCACACAATGTTAAGATTTTTATTCTCTAAGGACCTTCAGCGCACATTGCGAGCCTCTCCTCGCATGTCCTTTGGCTTGTCTCTATATTTTTTTAAATACTAATTAATGAATTAATTGAATAATAAATTAATATAGTTTATCTTTTTCTAATTAATATATGTAACAATCAATAGCCTGAAGAGGTAACAATCTCTTCTTATTGTCCTGCAGCATATAATGTCCAGTGGGACTGTTGCTGGCCTGAGGAGATAGTTTTATGAATGTTGTAACAGTGCATTAGAAATAGGCTGCGTGCGCGATGGCAAACCGTTGGCTTATTTGTGTTAATCACTACTGTAGATGCGAAATGTTGGCAAGTTAGGATTGTAAAAAAGCATTGTTTGTTCGCAAGCATTTGCCGTCCTTTGTAATAGTGTATTTTGTACCTCGTAGGTTCCTGTGTGAAAGTGGTACGTGGTTGGCGTTGTTTTGCGCAGTCCAGGACTGTGTATCCTCGTTTTCAATTTTTTTGTCCGAATTTTTTTTTCTTGCTTAGCCGATTTTCGAGTGCCGAAACTCGTTGAAATCGACTTAAATTTGCGTTCCACCTCACTCCCAGATGTCCAGGCTGTTCCCCCGTGCTGTGTGTGATGTTTTTTTTTTTTTTGTGTGGTTTGTGTTTTGTGCTTTGCGCTGTTCGTCTGTTAACTTTGTATTTTTACTATCTCGTACTTTGTTTTTCTAAGTGCACGTCTCGTAAAGTGGTACGCAGTTGGTGGTGTTTTGCATGGACCAGGGTTGTGTAGCCTTGTTTAAATTTTTTTTTGTCTGCCATTGTTTTTCTTGCTTAGGCGATTTTCGAGTGTCGAAAGTTGCCGAAATGGACTTGAATTCGTGTTCCACCTCACTCCCAGACGTCCTGGCTGTTCCCTCGTGCTTTGTGTGATGTGTATTTTTTTTGTGTGTTGTTCGTGTTTCTTGGTTTGCGCGGTTCAACCGTTAACTTCGTTCTTTTCCTATCACGTATTTTTTTTAAAAGTACTGCCTCTCGTATTTTTTCTAAGTCCCGCGTTCGTCAAGTGATGCGAGTTTTAGTGCTGTGAGTTACCGGCTCACCTCGCTATGCAAGGCTCGCAGGCTATGGGCGCCTTTGGCGCTCATCGCCCAAGTGCTGCAAGTTTTGTGCTCGAGTTAACGGCTCGCCTTGCTTCCTACGCACCACGCAAAGCGTGACGACGTCTCCTAGTCCGACAATTAAAATATGTGATTACAGGCACCAAAGCACTTCTAAAAGCAATGTCACAATACATTAGACTATGGCATTACTATTGCTTTGTAAACATGTTATTTAATCGCAGATGAATTCCATTATGCAATATCATGATCTAATACTTTAATCTAACATTCAAAGAGTCACTAAATTAATATTACATAGCAAAAAGTCCCCACATTTCTTCAATTGTCACCAAAAACAATATGGTAATTCACTAGTCAGCACATTACAATTTACACACATATTTTTGAGAATGCACTACTGACTCACCTCAGTGCGCTTTTATAATTATGGATCGATTACATTCACTATGATATTCCTACAATGTCTAACAAAGAACACATTTTACACTCCAAGCATAACATCACCTCTGTCACAAATCATCTGTTATAAAGATGGCACATTGTATTGGTTACACACTTACCTGATACAAGGATGCTATTTTGTTTATTTGGAACATAATAACTATCTCACGTCACAGAATTGCTGCATCACTTTAGTCACAAATAACTTGTAATGATGGCACAAAGTATCAACATACCGACCTGTCATAAAATGGAATTATGTTTAATCTGGATCATATTTATCTCACACCATAGAACTGTTGCAGGATCACTAATGACTAGTGACTTCTGAAGGTAATTGGTTGCACCAGAGCTTTTTATGGGCTTCATAACAAAGGGGGTGAATACATACACACATGCCAATTTTCTGTTTTCTATTTCTAAATAATAGTTTTATGTATACATTTTTCTCATTTCACTTCACCAATTTAGACTATTGTGTTCTGATACATCACATAAAATTCAGATTAACAAAACATTGAACTTAAGGCTGTAATGTAGCAAAACAGGTAAAAAGTCAAGGGGGTGAATACTTTTGCAAGGCACTGTATACCGACCTGTCATAAGAATGAATTATGTTTAATCTGGAAAATCAATATTATCTCACACCATAGAACTGTTGCAGGATCACTTTTATAAGTTGAAACAACTCATAGCCTGGTAATAGGATGAGTTCTATGTATGACTCTAGTCATCAACTCACCTGATACAAAAATGGCATTGGGTATATGTGAAACACTATCACAATCTCATGTCACAGAATTATAGCAGGATAAGAGTGGTAACGAACTCTCTGCCGGGTAACATAAGCAACATGTATATAATAATATGCTGAGTATCTGATATACGTTCAATAGTTATAGCATATTGTGACCAGGATGGCCGCGTATAGCGGTGGTTTCTTGAATAAAGGGCGGATACCGACTACAAATGCAGCAAATTGGTTTATTTGCAAAAAGAAATTAACAGCTGAAGCAGTAGCTCTACTTAAAATAACAGAAAGTAAATATCTACGTGTCTGCGACGTGGGAGAATGTCACCTTGTGCCCAGGTTACCAAACAGTCCTTTAACTTGGGAGACTGCCACCTTGTGGCGAGGATACCAATAGTCCCTTCGACTTGTGATAGTGCCACCTTGTGGCCAGGATACAAATAGTCCCTTTAACTTGTGATAGTGTCCCCTTGTGGCCAGTATACAAATATTCCCTTTAACTTGGGAGACTGCCACCTTGTGGCCAGGATACAGATAGTCTCTTTAACTTGGGAGACTCTTTTCCGCTCTTTATCTTTGTAACAGCGGATGAAGCATCGGGCCCGCCCGTCTCTCCCGCATGCTTCAGCCCAGGGACCCTTGGATATCACAACAATCACTGGTGTTACCTTCCTTCGGTAATCTCTCAGACTCTTCCCTGGGGCATAAAAGGTCTTGGAACCTTCATTCGGTGCCTCTGTCAGCAAACCCAACAGCCGTTTACTCCTGTCTGTAAACTGTCAGGCTCCTCTCAGCCTGGTACAATTTCTGCTTCCAGCAGACTGCGTGAAAGTACTGCGTTCCTATATATGGCAGATAGCTACAAGCGTCCTTCTTTGGCTTGCTTCAGACTGAGGCCTTCACTCACTGGCCTCCCTCTGCTAGGCCAAACAGGGCCTAACTGCAGGGGATCTTCAATGATCCCTTCACTTACTTGGCTTCCTTGTACTTTTCTCCTCTTGAGTCTGTAGTCGCTCTTTCAGCTCAATTCGTCCTGCGACTGCAATCAGCACACTTTTCTCACTGTTGTAGTACTCGCAGCCCTCAGGCTTCACAAAGCCCACTGATCAGTCTTCACTCTGTGGCTGGCTTCTGTCAGCAGCACACAACCTGCACAGAGCCTAGCCGGCCACACCCCCCTTTCCAGGTCTGCTTTCCAGGCTTTTAAAGGGCAGTCGCACTAATTAGGAGTTCTCCAGAAGTTTTAACTCCCTCACTTCTGTCCAGAACTCCGTACTCCACTTGCTTGTATAACTTCTAAGGGGCAAACGATCACATTATATATGCACTCCTATTCATCTAGGTGACGTATTAAGGATCACTGTATTACTAACAAGTATCCTACCAATTTAGTAATGGCCAAAGGCTATTGGTTTTGCTCTTTATAATATAACACCATCCAAAGGTTATTTGAATTGCAGTCTTTTAATTTTATGGTCCCATAGTAGTGGCAATTACAACAATACTTCTTTGCTACAGCGATGTTGCAATTAGAAAATATTAAAGTATACACATATTAAATCTCCTTAGTTTAGTTTGATGCCTCATTTAGTTTTTTTATTTCATTAAACTTTACAGTCTCGATTCATTGAATATGCCTATGCAGACTAACAGCAATGATCACACAATACTTACGGAGTCCCTTGGTATTGCTCTGTATACTCATGTGACACAAGCAAATTTGTTTCTATGGCTACAGAAACATTTAAATGGGTTGTTCACAGGGCAACTCCCATTTGTCCCTTTGAGAAAGACGTCAGCGAGACCACGCAACGCGTCAGGTTTAGGAGACGCTGTGTGTGTCCTCACATCAGGAGCGCATATGCGTGTCTGAGTCCCGTAGCGTTCTGTTCTGCAGCCTGCACCCATTTCTGATTCCCCAGTTACCAGCCACATTAGTGGGGTATCCCGAAAAATTAGTCAGCAAGATGGTCCAATAGCATGGAGTCAGTGAGGGAACCAGAAGTTACCCTCTCATATACCAAGACGTGAGTGTACATGAAGTCATTACTAGCACAGGTGGAAATGATAGGGAGGAGCCAATAAGAATAGATTGGAAGAATTCCTGTCCCTGTATAGGCTCAAGCAACCCCTAAATCTTCTCCAACTGCCCATGAATAAGGGTTTGTCCGTGTCACCTAGTATATCAGGTTTAAAATTTACACATACAAGTGTCTACACTGGGGAGGGCTGCTATATCAAAACCGGATTGCTTTGTAAGGCATTAAACAGACGAATCCATGGGTAGGGATTAATATTACCCCTTCATTGAGGAGTTAAAAGTATTCTTAGATATCTGGTGTAAGATATCCTCACAAGTAACCTCAATTTTATATTCCGTTTCCAATAAATTAGTAATCATCTAAAAATATAACAGAACATGTCATTTTAATGCATTCTACTCACCATTGTCTTCTGATGTAAATGTACTTCAATGGATCCCTTAAGATATGAAACATTTATGCATAGATATCAACCATGTCCTTCACCTCAAGCCCAAAAAGACGTAATGATTGAATGATGTCTACTCTAGTCCTGCTCCAGTAGTTATAGCTCTGACTGCATTATGATGTCAGCTGTGAGTTCCATAGCATAATAATCTCATAGTTAGCGTTAAACTGCCATCAGACACACAATGTATTGACCAGTAGTAAAAGTATTTTGGAATATGAAATCAGATACAACAAGACACATTCTTCTACTTGTGACTTATTAGATGACTGCAATATCCTATATGTTCCGCTCAATTCAAGGCTAGATTTAACTGATCTACTACCTATTCCAGGATATTGATTACTTGACTCCTGTAGTAAACCCTGCAAGTCTGAAATTTTGTTATAAGCAAGACTCTTTTCAGGTCAGGGAAGGGGATAATACATATTATATATGAATGCCAGGACTTTATGACCTTCACCTGCTATGCCCTGCTATCCCACTAGCTTCAATGAGCCTTAATACAGAGAGGGGCCATCTGTACCCTCTTCCACCACTCCCTTGTGAATTGGAGTCTGGATCCATTAACTGCTAACATCCCCCTACTTACCCTAAATAAAGTCTTAGTGCCCCAAAGTGGTCCAAATTGACCCCCATAGACCACATTCCCTTTGTACCCCCAAGAGCCCTATCACTTAATTATAGGGGGGGTTATTGGCCAGCAGGCTCTATCAGAGAATAAAGGCCCACCTATAGATATCTATGGAATATATACTTATAATGTTATACTTGACTAAGGGGTACTGGGCCCAAAGAATGTGAAGTATCAGAGTAGGTGGCCAAAAACTCTGTTGATAAATGGAAAATCAAAAGAGCAAAGAGGCCATAAAAGTCCAGGTAAAATCAAGTCAACTAATTGACATAGTTGGGAGACCCAAAGGTAACCATCAGTCCAAATGAGTGTCCATGTATCAAAAGATACTCAAATAAGTAAATAGAAAATCAATAATACACTCTTCTGAAGCAAAAAATGCAAACACGCAGAGATAAAAATTGGTTTAGAATAAAAATAAAAATAAGAAATTCCCGAACGCGTTTCGCTCATCTACTGAGCTTTATCAATGGTGATAATTATCAATAATGTAAAATATAAAATATATAGAAATAAATATATATTATTCTCTGATAGAGCCTGCTGGCCAATATTTTATATTTTATATTTTATACCTGATATATACCAGGTGAATGTTGATGTTTGATTAATGTGACCACCGTGTTCATTAAGACAGTCTGGTGGCAATCACATTGACTACATTTGTGGAAGACCAAGCACTACCCTATGAGTGATTTCTGATACCTCTATCTAGAGGGTCCTACATGTGAGTGTCCATTTGTTACGCCTGATTTTTTGGAAATAAACCTATTGATCTGCACTAGGATCTGTTGTGCGCTTTCCTTTTCACTTTTTTCCAAATAAATAAAAAGATGGAAAAGAGAAAGAAAGGAAAATAGGGTGGGGGAAGATGGGATGGGGGGGGGGGAAACTTAGTATAGTATTGTCCCTGCGGTCTGTGTATGTGTTTTTTTTTTTTTAATTCTACCATCCAATTTGTAGTTCCCAGACGTCTCAAGCTCATTGAATGTATTTAAGTTTTTTCAGTACTTCGTCAAACACAGGAATGGGCGTCTTCCAAGTTTTAGCTCTTAATGTTCCTGACTGCTAAAAATATTTGGTTTGAGAGAAGTTGAGTCTTTTTAGAAAGGCCTGTGATAGGGAGATCTAAAAAGGCTTCATCTGGTTTTTGAGGTATTCTGTGTCCCCATAGCTTATCTAGGGTGTCATAGGTTTCTGACCAGATGTGGTCTATTTTAGGGCAGTCCCATATTATTATTATTATTATCGTTTATTTGTAAAGCGCCAACATATTCCGTAGCGCTATACATAAGTTAAGTTACAGGCAATGACAAGTTCAAAATACACACATTGCAATGAATGGAGGACCCTGTTTTTGAGCTTGGAATCTGGTGTCCATAGCGCTTTCCCTAAAGCACCTTGCAGGATGGAAACTCGCAGACTTACAATCTAAAGGTTGAAGTTTGTATGTGGTACAGTAGGGAGAGAGTAGTGCTTAGCATGTTAGGGAGGAAGGTTATAGGCTTCTTTAAAGAGGTGAGTTTATATTGAAGTTTTGAAGGATTTAAGGCAAAAGGATAGTCTGGTGAAGCGAGGCAAGGAGTTTCAGAGAATAGGGGCAGCACGAGAAAAGTCCTGGAGGCAGGAGTGAGAGGAGGTGACAAGAGTGGTAGAAAGAAGGTCATTAGCAGAACAAGGGCATGTGGGGGAGCATTTGGTGATGAGAACAGAGATGTATGGGGGGGCGCTGTTGTTGAGGGCTTTATAAGTAAGGGTCAAGATTTTAAACTTTATTCTGGAGGCTAAGGGAAGCCAGTGAAGTGATTGACAAAGAGCAGCTGCCGACACTGAACGATGTGTACGGAAGATGAGTCTGGCGGAGGCCTTTATTATGGATTGAAGTGGGGAGAGGCGAGTGATGGGCAGGCCAACAAGGAGCAAGTTGCAATAGTCAAGACGAGAAATGATGAGCGAGTGTATTAGAATCTTAGTAGTGTCTTGTGTAAGGTAATGGCGTATTTTGGATACGTTTTTTAGATGGAAAAGACAGGATTTGATTAGAGACTGTATGTGTGGGATGAAAGAGAGGACAGGGTCCAGTAGAACCCAGAGACAACGGGCTTGTGAGGGGGGAGTAATGAAGGCATTGTTGACAAAGAGAGAGAGATGTGAGGAATTGAAGCTGTAGTAGAGGGTGGGAAGATTAAGAGTTCAGTCTTAGACATGTTGAGTTTCAGATGGTGGGCGGACATCCAAGAAGATATACTAGAGAGGCAGTCGTAGACGTGTGCTAGAAGAGAGTCTGATAGATCTGTTAAGAAGTAGATTTGGGTGTCATCTGCATAGATATGGTACTCAAACCCAAACGAGTTTATTAGGGTGCCGAGTGAGGATGTGTAGATGGAGAAGAGGAGGGGGCCTAGGACTGATCCTTGGGGTACACTAATAGACAGGGGATGAGGAGAAGAAGACGCTAAATGATCGTTCTTGGAGGTATGATGAGAACCACAAGAGAGCAGTGTCTCGAATGCCGAGGAAGGAGAGAATGTAGTGTAGAAGCAGATGGTCAACTGTGCCAAAGGCGGCAGAGAGATCCAGAAGAAGCAAAATGGAAAAGTGTACTTTAGATTTGGCAGTGAGCAGGTCATTGGTGACTTTTATGAGGGCTGTCTCAGTGGAGTGTTGGGGCCGAAAGCCTGATTAGAAGGTGTCCAGAAGAGAGTTAGAGGAGATGAAACTGGTAAGGCAGTTATAGACGAGCCGTTCCAGCAGTTTGGAAGCCAGGGGAAGTAGAGAGATAGGTCGATAGTTAGATGCAACGTCAGAATCGGATGAGGGTTTCTTGAGAGTGGGTGTAATTATGGCATATTTTAGAGATGATGGAAACGTGCCAGTGTTTAGGGAAAGGTTGAAAATGTGTGTGAGAGCTGGGATTAGTGTAGTAGAGAGGGGAGGGATGAGTTGAGATGGAATAGGATCCGAAGGACAGGTACTGAGGTGAGAGGATGATATGTGCCATGGTGTACCGGTGGAATTACAACCTCTAAAACAGTTGCCATCTAGAAAAGGATTATAGAACTTTAGTTTAGCAGAGATCAGGTGCCATCTCATTATGGTTGCGTAGGAATTTTCTTTCAAAATTATGTTAAGGGAGGAGTTTGTTGCATTTTTACTGATTTTACTCCATTGCAAGTTATCTAAGGTGGTGTTAAATTCTGTTTCCCATGAGGACTAGTGGTGAAGCTTAGGTGGTGTGGCCTGGTCTAACAGGTAATTGTAGATGATAAAAATGTTTTTATTACTATTCGAGTTATATATGCAGCAGTTTTGAAATGGGGTTTTGCTGGGCGATTTGTTAATTGTTAGTATGCTGGATAGATTTGAATTGCGCTAAATTGAGCCACTCTTTAAGGGGTAGGTGGTTCTGTTCACTAAAAGTCGAGAGGAACCAATGTTGATTTACACTTATCTATCCACTATGCTGGGAAATTCTGTTAATTAAAGTGTCTCTTTGGAGTTACCATAAAGGAGTGAGCCATGATCCTGTCTCTACTAGAGATATCCTCTTATTCATTTGAGTCCATAGGGTTAGGGAATGAGCCACATTGCTAGGAAGTAGGGAACAGTTGATTTTATGGTGCAGGCTTAGCCAAAGCAGCTGGCTATTTAGAAGATGAGGTGGGTGTTTTTCAATGAACCACTTGGACAGTTGCGCCAGTCTGGAACCTATAAAGTATTTAAGTCTGGTAGGGCTAGGCTCCCTTTACTTTTTGGGGTCATCATGGTGGTTTTATTTATTCACAGCTTTTTGTGGTCTCAGACAAAGCAGGAGATTGGCCTTTGGAGAATTTCTATGTCTTTTGTGGTAATCACTGCTGGTACTGTGCGAAAGAGCAGGGGCGGCTGGTGCATAGGGGCAAATGGGCAAGCGCCCCCCCCAAAATTATCAATAACTTTAATATTGTTATTTAAGTTTATATAAAGAATAACATTTAATGATATCAGTATATCAGCATTAATGTCTTCTTTCATATGATTTTGTTAAAAATATGCATCTATTACTTTAATTTAACCCTTTGTGTGCATTCCCCAATGCTGCACTGCTGCAATTAATCATATAGAGCGACGTAACGCTGTCCCACTCATCCTTAGTGGGCCTAAATTTCCTGAGCTAGGAAATGTATAAATTTTCCTGTGTGAGCTGCAGCATCAACCAATCAGATTCAAGCAGCTGCATAATGTGGTTATGGACGTTCACTCTGGATTCTCACAAGCCACTTAGGACTGCAGTGGGAGCTACCAAGTGCTGAGTGGCAGCTCCCACACCCACACGGGTTTCTTTCCCACGCTCTCATACCTCTGTATCTATTTCCCTCCCGTTCTCACCCCTGTGTGTCTTTCCCCTCCCCCACCTGTGTGTCTTTCCCCTCTCTCCCTCCCCTGTGTGTCTTTCCCCCTCTCTCCCTCCCCTGTGTCTCTTTGCCCTCTCTCCCTCCCCTGTGTCTCTTTGCCCTATCTCCCTCCCCTGTGTCTCTTTGGCCCCTCTCCCTCCCCTGTGTCTCTTTCCTCACTCTCCCACCCCTGTGTCTCTATCTCCCCTCTCCCACACTTGTGTCTCTTTTCCCCTCTCTTACCCTCCTCATGCTGGCCTCTACAGCGGGCCCACACGTAGGCCTCTACCACCGGGCCCACTCACGCAGCGCTCTCCAGCCGGACCCGCCGCTTCAGGTGGGTGGAGGGGGGGAGATGGAGAGGAGGGGGAGAGAGAGAGGAGGTGGATAGAAAAAGAGAGGGAGAGAGAGAGAGAGAGAGAGGGGATAGAGAGGGGGATAGAGAGAGAGGATAGAGAGAGAAAGGAATAGAGAGAGAGGGGACTAGAGAGAACGGGGGATAGAGAGAGAGAGAGAGATAGGAAGGGATAGACAGAGAGAAAGGGAGAGATAGGTAGGAGACAGAGAGAGAGGGGGGAGAGAGAGGAGGGGAGATAGAGAGAGAAGAGGGGGATAGAGGGATAGGTATAGAGAGGGATGGTTAGATAGAGGAAGGGGGATAGATAGAGAGGGAGGAATAGAGAGATTGGAAGAGAGTGATAAATAATAATATTACCAATATATAAAGAGTGGGATAGAGAGTGGGATAAAGAGAGGGATAGATAGAGAGAGGGATTAATAGATAGGGGGGTAGATAGAGAGAGCGGATAGAAAGACATAGGGGATAAAGTGAGAGAGAGGGATAGAGAGAGAGAGGGATAGAGAGAGAGGGGGATAGAGAGAGAGGGGGATAGAGAGAGAGGGGGATAGAGAGAGAGGGGGCTAGAGAGAGAGGGATAGAGGGATAGAGGGAAAGAGGGATAGAGAGAGTGGGGGATAGATAGAGAAAGAGGGGGATAGATGGAGAGAGAGGGGGGTCAATAGAGAAAGAGATAGGGAGGGATAGAGAGATAAAGGGGGAGATAGGTAGGGGGAGAGAAAGAGAGAGAGAGAGGGGGTGAGAGAGAGGAGGGGGGGGAGAGAGGATGGGGATAGAGGGATAGATATAGACAGGGATAGGTAGACAGAGAAAGGGGATAGATAGAGAGAGAGGGAGCAATAGAGACATAATAGATACAGAGAGAGGGGGATAGATTGGGGAGAGACGGCGAGAGAGAGGCATAGATAGAGAGCTAGAGAGATAGAGTGATAGAGAAGGAGATAAAGAGAGAAATGGAGAGATATAGGGATAGGTAGGGACAGAGGGATTAGAGAGAAGGAGGTATAGATAGGGAGAGAGAGGGATAGGGAGGGAGAGGTATAGAGATAGAGAGGGGGAGAAAGATAGGTAGGGAAGGGTAGAGAGATATAGGGAGAGAGAGATAGGGAGAGATATAGGGGGAGATAGGGAGAGAGGGCTAGAGCCGGGAAGAGATAGGGAGGGTGAGAGAGGGATAGGGAGAGTGAGAGAGGGATAGGGAGGGAGAGAAAGGGATGGAGGGAGAGAGCGAGAAATAGATAGGGAGAGGGATCGGGGGAGATAGGGAGAGAGGCATAGGGAGAGAGGTAGGGAGGGAGAAAGATAGGGAGGGAGAGAAGTAAGGAGCAAGAGAGATAGGGAAGGAGAGAGATGAATATATATAGAGAGAGAGATAGGGAGGGAGAGAGGGAGATATATAGGGAGAGAGAAGAATAGAGAGAGGGAAAGGGAGGGAAAGAGAGAGTGATAGAGAGAGAGAGAGTTGGATAGAGAGGGATAAATAGATAGGGGATAGATAGAAAGAGATAGGGGATAGAGAGAGGGGGGATAGAGAGAGGGGGGATAGAGAGAGAGGGGATAGAGTGAGATGGGGATAGAGAGAGAGAGGGATAGGGAGGGGATGGATATATAGAGGGGGATAGATAGAGAAAGAGATAGGAAAGGATAGATAGATAGGGGGTATGGATAGAGAGAGACGGGGATAGATAGAGAGAGAGGGGATTGATAGAGAAAGATATAGGGAGGGATAGAGAGAGAGAAAGAAAGGGAGGGATATGTAGGGGTGAGGGATTAGAGGGAGGGTGAGGGGGACAGATATAGAGAAAGGGGATAGATTGTGGAAAAAGGGATAGAAAGAGGCATAGATAGAGAGCTAGAGAGAGAGTGACAGAGAAGGGGATAGAGAGAGAAAGGTAGAGATAGAGAGATAGGTAGGGGCAGATGGATTAGAGAGAGGGAGGGATAGATAGATCGGGAGAGAGAGGGATAGGGATGGAGGGATATAGAGAGGGGAGAGAGAGAGAGAAAGATAAGGAGAAGTCTAGAGGGATAGGGATAGGGATAGGGAAGAGAGATAGGGAGGGGGAGAAAGATAGGGAGGGAAGTGGAAGAGAGAGATAGGGAGGGAGAGATAGGGAGAGAGGGCTAGGGAGGGAAAGAGATAGGAAGGGTGAGAGAGGGATAGGGAGGGTGAGAGATGGATGGGGAGGTAGAGAGAAGGATGGAGAGAGAAAGAGAGAGAGAGAGAAACAGATAGGGGAGGGATGGGGGAGATAAGGAGAGAGGGAAGGGAGGACGAGAGAGAAGGATAGAGAGAGAGAGAGATAGATAGATAGAGAGATAGATAGATAGATAGATAGATAGGGAGGGAGTTAGAGAGGGAGATAGATAGGGAGGGAGAGAGAGAGAGATATAGAGAGAGGGAAAGGGAAGGAGAGTGAGGGAAGGGTGGGAGAGAGATAGGGAGGGAGAGAGAGAGCGATAGTGAAGGGGAGGGAGAGAGATAGGGAGGAAGGTATAGAGATAGGGAGATAGGGAGAGGGGGAGTGATAGGGATGGGGAGTGAGAGAGAGATAGGACGAGGGAGAGAGATAGTTAGAGGGATAGGAGGTGGAGGGAGAGAAACATAAAGAGGGAGAGATATAGTGAGGGGCAGGGAGAGAGATAGTGAGACTATAATGAGATGTTGAATGAGACTATAATTTAGCAATAATCTCTCTTTACATATGTGCAAGTGTGTCTATGAATACACACATGTATGTGTATAATACATGTACATGTGTAACAAAGCCACAAGGTGAGTTAAAATACACTCAGAAGTATAATAAACACTCAAAAGATAAAAAACACTACGAAGAGTTAATGACATATTCATAATGTCTGGTGGTATGAAACTTGTGATTGTCTACATAGTTTGAAATGATTGCTGATACTACCCACTTATAAAATTCCATCACCCCAATGATAAATATATTGAACAGATTACTAGTCAAGGAAAATAATGTGTATGCACATAAAGATAATCAAAGTACTGATAAGGCACTGATAAAGAAGAAAAGCGCTCTTATCTTGTGTCTGTGTTGGACACATGTAAGGTGATGTAAAACTGGCCCCTATTTATTGCAACCATTGAAGACATTGACTTCAGTGTGTATACAGCATGGGCATTGTCATAGCAACACGACTCCACGTGGAGAAAGGGCGCCAATTGGACAGGGGAACAAAGGGGCTGCGCTTACTCAGTGATGTAATGCGATTTGCGAGGGCTGTTGCCATGGGAACAGTTGCCAATAGATGGGAAAGGGGAAATAATGGGTAAAAACGGCACTTACTAATGGGAAGGAAAAGAAGGGGAAGATGAAAGAAAATAAGTGTGTGATTATACACACTTGAACTATAAAGCTATACTGACTGATACTTGGGCCAAAATACTGTATTGGATCTCATAAGGAGGAGCTACAGTCAGGTCCATAAATATTGGGACATCGACATAATTCTAATCTTTTTGGCTCTATACACCGCCACAATGGATTTGAAATGAAACGAACAAGATGTGCTTTAACTGCAGACTTTCAGCTTTAATTTGAGGGTATTTACATCCAAATCAGGTGAACGGTGTAGGAATTACAACAGTTTGTATATGTGCCTCCCACTTTTTAAGGGACCAAAAATAATGGGACAGATTAACAGTCATAAAAAAAAACTTTCACTTTTTAATACTTGGTTGCAACTCCTTTGCACTCAATTACAGCCTGAAGTCTGGAACGGTTTCATCCCTGGTGATGCTCTGCCAGACTTCTATTGCAACTGTCTTCAGTTCCTGCTTGTTCTTGGGGTATTTTCCCTTCAGTTTTGTCTTCAGCAAGTGAAATGCATGCTCAATCGGATTCAGATCAGGTTATTGACTTGGCCATTGCATAACATTCCACTTCTTTCCCTTAAAAAACTCTTTGGTTGCTTTTGCAGTATGCTTTGGGTCATTGTCCATCTGCACTGTGAAGCGCCGCCCAATGAGTTCTGAAGCATTTGGCTGAATATGAGCAGATAATATTGCCCGAAACACTTCAGAATTCATCCTGCTGCTTTTGTCAGCAGTCACATCATCAATAAATACAAGAGAACCAGTTCCATTGGCAGCCATACATGCCCACGCCATGACACTACCACCACCATGCTTCACTGATGAGGTGGTATGCTTTGGATCATGAGCAGTTCCTTTCCGTCTCCATACTCTTCTCTTCCCATCACTCTGGTACAAGTTGATCTTAGTCTCATCTGTCCATAGGATGTTGTTACAGAACTGTGAAGGCTTTTTTAGGTGTTGTTTGGAAAACTCTAATCTGGCCTTCCTGTTTTTGAGGCTCACCAATGGTTTACATCTTGTGGTGAACCCTCTGTATTTACTCTGGTGAAGTCTTCTCTTGATTGTTGACTTTGACACACATACACCTACCTCCTGGAGAGTGTTCTTGATCTGGCCAACTGTTGTGAAGGGTGTTTTCTTCACCAGGGAAATAATTCTTCGGTTATCCACCACAGTTGTTTTCCGTGGTCTTCCGGGTCTTTTGGTGTTGCTGAGCTCACCGGTGCGTTCTTTCTTTGTAAGTATGTTCCAAACAGTTGATTTGGCCACACCTAATGTTTTTGCTATCTCTCTGATGGGTTTGTTTTGTTTTTTCAGCCTAATAATGACTTGCTTCACTGATAGTGACAGCTCTTTGGATCTCATATTGAGAGTTAACTGCAACAAATGCAAATAGCACACTTGAAATGAACACTGGAGCTTGTATCTGCTCTTTGTAAATGGGATAATGAGGGAATAACACATACCTGGCCATGGAACAACTGAGCAGCCAAATGTCCCATTACTTTTGGTCCCTTAAAAAGTGGGAGGCACATATACAAACTGTTGTAATTCCTACACCGTTCACCTGATTTGGATTAAATACCCTCAAATTAAAGCTGAAAGTCTGCAGTTAAAGCACATCTTGTTAGTTTCATTTCAAATCCATTGTGGTGGTGTATAGAGCCAACAAGTTTAGAATTGTGTCGATGTCCCAATATTAATGGACCTGACTGTATGGAAAGACTCAAATGTATAAACATTTAAATATTATAATAATAGGGCTATCACAGGAAATGGTCCAATATATGATATAATAAATGGATGCAACAACAAATATATCTATATCATATGTGCTCATATGTTGCAAATGATATTAATGATAAAGCTAAAAAAATAGACAAGCGGATATATCGCTCCCTGCTGGGCAGTGGGAGTGGAAAATGTATTTATACACACTAAGGCCAATAAGATGATCGGAATATTTAATGTAATAAATTGGTTTCATGTGATGAAGAAACCATACTAATGGGGTAAAATGCCTGAATAAATGTGATAGGCTATATATATTTTCCAACACAGACATACGGAATAAAGTCACTCTATTGGTAAATAACTCAAATTGATAGATAAATCACTGTATGTAAAAAACCCATAATAATAAAAATAATAATAGCAACAATAATAATGGGTAATAAAACAATGACTGGGTGAGTATCATGAGAATATCTTAAACAGAACATTCTTATCAAATCAACTGGATAATTCATGATAATTAGAAATGAATGGAAAGGAGTCGTATAAAGAAAATAAATGTTAATATTCTAGCAGAAAGGCTGCTAAATCTATATCTCTGTTTAGTCCATCCGGTTCTAAAGTGCCGAGTTTGTGAATCCAGGATGTTTCGTTAGTCAATATTCCTTTATTGTTATTGTACAGGTGTTCTCGAAATCTCACTTTTAGGGCCCTTCACATTTGTCTTGAATGTGAAGAATTCTTTGATTTTGAACATTGGTTGATATGCCAATGTTCTTATTCTTCTTAACATGGGGACACGTAGTTCCATTTGTGGTGCCACATCTATACGTGCCTGTGAGATGAGGGCAAACTCTTGACACTTCCTTGTTTTCTTTTGTTTGTCTTAACTCACTTGGTGCAATGATATTTCTCAAATTTCTATTTTTCCTAGACGTGATGGCTGTTTTTTCTGCTAATATGTCCTTTAATATATCATCTTGTCTCAAGATAGGCCAACATTTCTTTAGACTTTTCTGTATTTAGTATGACGCTGAGTTGAAGGTGGTCAAAAATCTTCCCATATTTTCTTCATTAGGGTTTGTTTTTTTTGGCTGCTTTTGAACAAGTCTTCTCTTTTCAGATTTCTGGATTGGTTCTTGGCTTCTTGAATTGTACTTTCTTTGTATCCCTTTTCTCGGAATTTGTTAACCAATCTCTCACTTTCAACATCATAGTCGATAAGTGAAAAACAATTCCTTTCGGACCAGTCTGAACTGTCCAAAGGGAATATTTATAATCCACTTGGAGTCGTGCCAACTACTGGCATGTAGAAATCTGTTGGTATTCGTGGGTTTACAGTACAATATGGTAGTTATGCCTTCTGTGCTACCAGTCAATATGATGTCCAAAAATGCGAAAGATACTGGTTCATGAGTCATAGTAAATCTCAAATTCATTTGGTTGGAATTAACATATGTCAGAAGTTTTTCTTTGTCATTGGCACCATCATCCTTCCAGATTATTATGACATCATCAATTAATCTTCTCCAGCAAACAATGTTTTATTTAAAATGGTTGTTATGCCAGATCCATAAATCTTCCCATAAGTCCATATATACATTTGCAAAGTTGGGGGCAAATGTAGTCCCCATTGCTGTGTCTTTCAGTTGCAGGTAATGTTTGCACTCAAACAAAAATTCATTGGGCATTAAGATAAACAATGAATTCTGTCTGGTCCTTGTTCATGAGCCCTTTTCTGTCAAGGAATTGTTTGGAGGCTGCTGCTCCTAGATCTTGTCGGATACATGTGTAGAGGGAAGTGACATCAACTATAGGTTGTTTCCCATTTGATCTCCTGCATGATTTCCATGATGTGGGTGTATCTCTGGTGTGAGCTGGAAGCTCCATAACCATAGGTTTGTATTCTGAATGTATAATTGTTCCAGGAGATAAACCATCTTGAGTTAATATCTCACCAGTAGATGTATCATCTTCTGGATGGATAGTATCCATATCAATTTCTTGATTATCGGGTAATGAACTATCGAGATCCAACTCCTGCAAAATCCTGAGTGTTCCTATATCGACTGCGTTGAATGCCAATACTGTGTGTTGACTATCTTCCAATGCTAAAAGGGATCTTTTATCTTTGTCTATCTAGGCATAATGTCTGTTCAGAGTAATTCTGACAAATTTGTGTAGGTCAATAAATAGATTGAATGAGTTGGGTTCTGCATCCGGTGCGAATGATAGTCCTTTTCTTAATAGGGACACTTCAGCATGAGAAAGAGTTCGGTGGGACAAATTGAAGATTCTAATTGTATCTAGATATTTTTTCTTGGTTTTCTTGATTTGTGTTTTTCTTCCTCCTCGACATCCTCGTCTAGTTCCTTTCCTTGTAATTTCTTCTTTTTCTGTGGATGATGTCCGACGAGTGAACATGTCAATGGTCGTTCCATCTGTTGGAGTCTGCCATCCAGGGCTAAAAAAGATGATGGCTATCCCTTACATCCATTAGAGGTAGATGGCACACATTCAACATCTGTGATTTTCAATAGCCCTTCTGGTGCATCTTATCCATATACAGTCTCTTGTGAATGAGTGATTCTCTATCTTCTATGGGCTCAAATTGTGATGGTTCTATATTGGTCATGTACCTGTATTTTACAATGTGTCCACAATTTTCATAACGCCTTGTTAGAGGTGACCTACCCTTTCTCATACATATGGGCAAATGTCCATACCTCTGCAGGGATACATCTCTATTGGAACATTTCTGTAAGTGTCTGTGTTCTCCCTTGTGCATGGGTCTCGATGGGGATGGTTGTCTCTTTTTGTTCAACCACCGCTTTGGTTGAAATTCATGAGATCCTCTTGGTGTGATTTACTTTGCGGCCCCATTCACCTCCATTTTTTACCAACCTATATCTACCTCCCATGTTATTTTGACCATAATGCCCATGATAATCCGCTAGATCTCTTTTGAATTTTTCTCTTATAGATCTCATTTTCCAGTCTATTGACTCTCCTCTTGATATCATTATCAATTTTCTGGCAGTTGTGATCATTGCTAAATATCTTTAATTTCTCAATAGTATTGTTAAGGGCTGATGATTTTTTTTTTCCAGATTCTCTTTTCTGAATCTAATGAGTATATTAATAAGAGTGTTTGAACGCTCCTATTTATTTATTTGTTTAAGCCCTTCGGTCTTCTATATAATTTTATATAATATTAGTTTTAAAAAGTTAACACCGAACCGATGGGTCCATGGTATTCACATATCCATGGTATTCAAATAATCTCCAAGTGGAGATTTTTATGATGAGCATTATTTTTACTACTATTTGTATTTGTATTGATATTATGTATTATGTACTTTTAGGATTTCTTTCTAACTGAGGAAGCAACACAGCTAGTGATGAAACGCGTATTTGTATAGCATCATTGTTTGTTCTTTTTTTTTACATTTTGCTACTTCTTTTTTTGTATTTATTTATGATCTTTATATCAAATGAGGAATTAATAAATAATACATGGTATTCTTTTTTTGTTGGCACCGGTACAAGTCCAGGTTGTGCGCACACACATGCACTCAGTTGTATAAACATTTAGCACACTTGATTTGATATATCCAATTGACAAGCATTTAAGAAATCACCTTGAATCACTGATGGACTAGAGACCCTTTGGAACCTTCTTCCATCTGTGTTTAATATACCTCATACACACCTGAGGTCTTAAAAGGTGAGAATCATAGAAGATTCAGAGTGAAAATAGCCCTGGTGACCCATGACATTTTGAATGATGACCAAGTGTTGATATCTTTATGTAATTTTTTTTATAATCATGTGGTAATTTGCATTGTATGACAAATTAGATTGCCTGGGAATATTGACGGCTAGGTATTTGATAAATTGTTGAACCCATTTAAGTAAAGAGACATTTAGCGCTTCACTTTTACTGGAGTTTACTTTGAAACCTGAAATTCTGCTAAATTGTTCTAGAATATTAACACTTTCGGGAGGTTTGTTAATGGTTTTGTGATGGTAAGCATGATGTTGTCAAATAGGCTTAGTTTGTATTTGTTGTCCGCTAATCAGATCCCCTTTACATTTTGACTGTCTCTTGAGGCTATGGCTAGGGGTTCAATGCAAAGGGGGAAAAGTAGAGTGGAAAGGGGACACCCCTTTCTAGTCCCTCTTAGTATTTTAGAAGGCTGAGATCTCAAGCCCTGATAGGCCACATGTGCTTTCGGGATCGAGTAGAGTGCTAAAATGCCTCTCACTATACCTTTGTTCAGTCTAAACTTTCGTAGGATCTCGGACATGTAAGCCCAGTCAATCCTATCAAAAGCCTTTTCTACGTCAAATGTGAGCAACATCATGGGAATCTTTTTTGTTGACGTAACATCTATGAGATCTAAGATTCATCTGGTGTTGTCTGGGGCTTCTCTACCTTGGATAAAGCCCACTTGGTACGGGTGAATCAACCGGGGTAGCAGATGGGATAAACTGTTTGTGATAATTTTGGAATATATTTTAATATCGTTTTTGATTAAGGATATGAGTCTGTAGCTATGGCATTGGGATGGGTCTTTGCTCTCTTTAAGTATGACAATCACTTTAGCTTCTAGGAATTCTGCTCTCATGGGTTTACCTTTAAGTTTGAGGATGAACGAATTTGCTCTTTGCTGATTACATTTTTTTTAACAAGCATTTTCTCAGGTTTGTTAGCAAATGTGAAATACTTAGACTGGGTTTGCTGTAAAATGGTCACAAACTTCCTCCTCAGAATCCCTCTGTGTATGTTTTTCCGCCCGGATCTTGGGCATCCTCATGGATGTCGAGGATTTTTTGAAGGGTTGAAATCTTGTCATTAAATTCTTTGATTTGGGTACAAGTTTATTAAAAAAAGATATTATCAAGCCCAACCTAACTATTCTTTATTCTTCTGTTATTAAAATAAATGTATTATTTTCAGTACCATGTCAGAGTGCCTGTAAACTGTTATCCTGAATGCGTCTGCAGTGTTTTTTTTTTTTTTTATGATGGGTCTGCTTTTATATGTGTTACGTTTTTTTGCCTGGTATCTTTGAAAAATAATTAAAATGGCACATTGTAGTCATACCTTTTCAACAAGCATATTTAAACATTTCAAAAGTTGATTTATTTGCATGAAGACTAATGATTTGAAACTTAAAATACAAACAGCTGACTAACTAGAGAAGAAAGTGTATGCTCCACCTATAGCTTTATTTCTTAAGTAAAACAAAATTTAGAGGACGCTCAGCTGTGCATTGAAAAGCAGATTCAAAATGTATTTATATTCTTTTCCTTTGTGCTGTTTAGATGCCACTTTATACATGTATACAAGTGAGAACCTCAGTTTTGGTTAACTTATCAGAACAAGGATCCCCCCCCCCAAAAAAAGAGTATTTTTTAAAAATTTGTTTAAGAATAACTATTGACCATTGTTGTTTGAGAAAAAAATAGTATTTACATTGTATGTAACAAACTAACAATATTATAGCTTTGCAAACAATGACCATAAAACATTTTAAATCTTAAATTTAGCAGACTCTGCTTGTGACATGGGCCATTTCATGTTTGTATCCTATTGGTACTTGCTCTTGCATTTAGTCAGTGGCTTAGGTAGTGCTTGTGCCGCCTGCGGCTGTCCCTGAGTTTTCCGCGCGCCCCTCCAGTGCAAACATTTATATATATATATATATATATATATATATATATATATATATATATATATATATATATATTAGCGTATTGCCCGTCAAAAAATGACGGCAATCAAATGTGTATGTTTTAAAAGTTGTTTAGTTATTAATATACACATGGAATTGTAAGGTAGCTAATGTTGTTTTCTGTGTACTACTGAAATATAGAATTCAAATTAATAAATGAATTTACGTATTTTTATGCATTGTGTTGAAGAGCTGGCAATCTGTGTTGATGTTGCAGCAGCATTTGTGGTGTGGAGGTGCTGTGTAAGCGTGATGAACGTGTACAGTGTAATAGTGTGTGCGCGATCCAAAACCGTTAACGTAGCTGTGTACTTCCGCATTATCCTAAAATGGCGGATAATGTGTGGTATGCGTCTTAGCGGATTATCGGTACGTGTTTTTCGTGGTTATAGTGCTGTAGCCTCGTTTTCGTTTTGTTTTGCCGGCATTTTTTCTGCTGTGCTCATTGCCAAAGTACTACGGTTTAATGGCTCGCCGGGCGATGATCGCCTGCGGCGCTCATCGCTAAGCCCGCTAAAGTACTACGGTTTAACAGTAAATTTGTTTGCCACACAACATGACGCTACATTTGTCCCTTTTTTTTTTTCTTAAAATAAATACAATTTTTTTTTTATAACATTTTTATTTTTGTAACTTGCAACTTATATTTCATCAAATGCGTTGGTTTAGGCGGGAAATCCGATGTTGCGCGAGACAAAGTCGTTAAATCTGTGTTAATGCGTAAATCTGTAATTGGGTTTCGTCAAATGTACTCGCTACTGTCTTTTTACTCATTGCGCGGTTAATCCGCATCCTTTATCTCATTGTTTTTCAAACACATACGTCTGTGGCTGTGTTTTACGCAGTTCGTAGTAGTATAGCCTCGTTTTCATTTTTTTCGGCGGCCATTTTCTCCCTTAGCCGATTTTCGATCTTTGTAACTTGGCTAAATTGCTGTAAATTGGATTTCCAACTCACTTCCAGACATCCTGCCTGGTTCCCCATGCTGTAAGTGACCTTTATTTTATTTTTTAGTGTGTATTTAGTTGTTTTTTTTGTGTTTTGGTTTTGCCGCTTATCTCGTAATTTTTGTCATCTCGTATTTTTTTTCTAAGTGGTCCGGTTTAGCCTGCTGCGCTCATTGCCAAAGTGCTCCGATTTAACATAACGGCTCGCCTCCCTATACGCGAGGCTCGCCTGCAATGAGCGCCTGCGGCGCTCATTGCCAAAGTGCTACAATTTAACGGCTCGCCTCGCTGCGCGAGGCTCGCCGGGCGATGAGTCGTACGCGCTACGCAAAGCAGTGTGGCGACAAATCGTAGTTAGACAATTATAATATGTGATATATATATATACATATACAGTGTGTGTGTGTGTGTGTGGGGGGGGGGAAGCATTTGATTCCCTGCTGATTTTGAACGTTTGTCCACTGACAAAGAAATGATCAGTCTATACTTTTAATGGTAGGTGTAATTTAACAGTGAGAGACAGAATAATAATAAATAAATAAAAAACAAGAAAAACGCATGTCAAAAAAGTTATAAATTGATTTGCAGGTCATTAGGGGAAATACATATTTGACCCTTTCGACTTAGTACTTGGTGGCAAAACACTTGTTGGCAATCACAGAGGTCAGACGTTTCTTGTAGTTGGTCAACAGGTTTGCACACATCTCAGGAGGGATTTTGTCCCACTCCTCTTTGTAGATCCTCTACAAGTCATTAAGGTTTGGAGGCTGATGTTTGGCAACTCGAACCTTCAGCCCCCTCCACTGATTTTCTATGGGATTAAGGTCTGGAGACTGGCTGGGCCTCTCCAGGACCTTAATGTGCTTCTTCTTGAGCCACCCCTTTGTTGTCTTGGCTGTGTGTTTTGGGTGATTATCAAGCTGGAATACACATCCATGACCCGTTTTCAATGCCCTGGCTGAGGGAAGGAGGTTCGCACCCAAGATTTGATGATACATGGCCAGGTCCATCATCCCTTTTATGCGGTGCAGTTGTCCTGTCCCCTTTACAGAAAAACAACCCCAAAGCATAATGTTTCCACCTCCATGTTTGACGATGGGGATGGTGTTCTTGAGGTTAGAGGCAGCATTCCTCCTCCTCCAAACATGGCGTGTTGAGTTGATGCCAAAGAGCTCGACTTTGGTCTCATCTGACCACAACACTATCACCCAGTTCTCCTCTGAATCATTCCGATGTTCAATGGCAAATTTCATATGGGCCTGTACATGTGCTTTCTTGAGCAAGGGGACCTTGCGGCGCTGCAGGATTTCAGTCCTTTACGGCATAGTGTGTTACCAATTGTTTTCTTGGTGACTATGGTCCCAGCTGCCTTGAGATCATTAACAAGAGACCCCTGTGTAGTTCTGGGCTGATTCCTCACTGTTCTTATGATCATTGAAACGCCACAAGGTGAGATCTTTCATGGAGCATCAGAACGAGAGAGACTGGCAGTTATTTTGTGTTTCTTCCATTTGCGAAAAATAGTACCAACTGTTGTCACCTTCTCACCAAGCTGCTTGGCGATGGTCTTGTAGCCCATTCCAGCCTTGTGTAGGTCTACAATCTTGTCCCTGACATCCTTGGACAGCTCTTTGGTCTTGGCCATGGTGGAGAGTTTGGCATCTGATTGATTGCTTTTGTGGACTGGTGTATTTTATACAGGTAACAAGCTCATTTAAGAGAGTGCTCCTAATCTCAGCTCGTTACCTGTATAAAAGACACTTGGGAGCCAGAAATCTTGCTGATTGATAGCGGATCAAATACTTATTTCCCTCACTGACCTGCAAACTAATTTATAACTTTTTTGACATGCGCTTTTCTTGTTTTCTTTTTTTGTTATTCTCTCTCTCACTGTTAAAATACACCTAACATTAAAATTATACACTGATCATTTCTTTGTCAGTGGACAAATGTTCAAAATCAGCCGGGGATCAAACACTTCCCCCCCCCCCACTGTATATAACTAAAAGATATTATATATAAATATATATATATATATATATATATATATATATATATATATATATATAATTTATATATTGCCTTCTCTCTCTCACACTCCCCCCTTATCTCTCCCTTCTCTCCATCTCCATTCCCTCCACCCATGTCTCCCCTCCCCCCTCCATGTGACACCCTTACCTCTCTCTCCTCCACGGGTCTCCCTCTTTCCCCTTGCCTCTCCCCCATGTCTCCTTCTCTCCCCCATCCCTCTCCCCTGTCTCTTACCTCCTGCTCCATGCTGCCGGTCTGCTGGTTCTTCCCTCTGCTGGCTCCTCTCCTGCCAGCAGACACAAGCAGGGAGCAGGGACCAGAGGAAAGGTAATGAGAGCCACATATGGTGGAAGGCAAATGGGGGCATTTTTGCTGCCCCAAAAGAGGTGACAAACGAGGCGCTCCACCCCCTCGCCCCCCTGGCCCTCCCTCCCTCCAGATATGTTACTGCATTTATTATACACTGGCAGTCCTACAACAGAGCAACAACTGATCTTACATGCAGTGGCAGAGCTAGAGAATGGAGGGCCCTGTGCAAACAATATTTTGGGTCCCCCCATGAGGCGTTGGTTGAAAAATGTGTTTTCACTGGTAACAGTTCACTCAGTGACCCTCCCCAAGACAGCATCCCCAAGACTCTTCTCCGTTGATACTACCTCCCACAACCCCTTTCCATTACACCGGTCTTGCAGGTCCTGCAAAGAATGTACAGGTGGAGGGGATTAAGGGGTAGCCAGAGGACCGTCTATAGATTATTTGATCACTGACATCAATGTTATCAATTTTAAAGAAACACTATAGATATTTAAAAATATATAAAAAAAAAATCTTGTTTTTAAGGTAGTTATGCAAATATTGCACATGTTTATTTTAGTAATGTGTGCATATGTGGAAATGGTGAATTTGTTGTTTTTCATGTATACTTTACTTACAAGCTGTGCAACATATTTTTCAGGATTTTGTTCTCATAATAATATTAAAAACACTAAATTAAGAAGGGGTTAAGGAGTGTATTTTTGTAGAGTAAGATTTGTCAGCTGTTGTTAAATTCTTTAATGTCTATACTTGTAGGTAATATATACTTCTTTATGGTTATTTTGATATTATTGGATCATTTAACCTGTTAAAACATAAAGTGTATATTTTTGTCAGCTTCTTGTCTGTATTGGCCATAGCTTATAGTAAAACCATTTATGTTCAATATTAGTATGCTTAGGGCATCCAGAACATGTTTTTTTGAGTACAAAATGGAGAGAAAAAAAACATATAATTAAAGAAACAATTAGAATATTATATTTGATATACAAAACAATATATGGTTTTCCATATTTGTATAGAAATTTGTTCAGATGAATTATACCTAAGCAGAAAAATATTGGAAAATTAGCCTCACCTCTGAAGCACTAGTATTAAATAGGTTAACATTATTTAACATTATTTATCTTGATATTTAGTGGACTTTGGCTTTCACTGTTTACTTATTCAGGGTTGTTTAAAACTGATAACACTGTAATGGCATATAGTTAAAGCAACAGGCACATTTATTTACAGTACAGGAACATCTTTTATCCACAGTTTTGCAGAGAAAATAGAAATATTACACTGACATAAAACAAATATACTAAGCTAATTTTACATATACTGTTCAGTATACTGTTTTTCTTTACTGGAGATTAAAACATTGAAAAAAATATATGCTCATAACCTTCTAAAACCACATAAGAAATAAAAAATAAATTTTGTATGATAGGTACTGGCTGGTAATCATCCAGTGCTCAGAGGCACTGGTTTTCAGATCAAGAATATATTCAACAGTATGATAATGTTTGAATGCAAACCCCATGCATTTATCACATGGAAAAATAATCTATGAGTGTATAATAACTTTATAAACCCACAGTTCAATAAAAAGCAAAATATTTGTAGATGGTCAGTAATTATCTGTCACCATACCCTAATAAATTAACAGTCCTCCTTTACTTTTTTGGGACTGCTGCACTGGCAGTAGCTCTGTCACTGCTTGCATGGATATGCCACATAATTTGATACATACATTAAAACATTTGGGACATATGACAGCAATAAGCTAAATTACTCAGCTCCCATTGTTTTATTATCCTAACCATGGAGAATGCAAAGAGGTTAGGAAAATAATAGATTAACATGATTGTTACTATAATAATTAGTCTTTACATTTTTAGCTCCTCTTCAATATTTTCATGCTGA